>OZ022594.1:20519561-20531604 GCA_963669155.1 Arbacia lixula
GAGTGATATATTCAACGCAAATTGAGAAATTGAGAAAGCTGACCTTTCCGAGCCACCTTTACGACATCCATGCCCCCGAAATCCCAACTGTCAATCTGTCAAGCTTACAATTCTTCTTTCTTACTTTGGCCCTCTGGAAAACGACACGTATTTATACTTTTTGTGTATAATGCTACATATTTGCGAGGCATAACTATTAAGTATCAATCACATCATTTTTAGTCACCAATTTATGAGGTTTCGCTTGTGTGATGCATGTGGAAGCATCGGTCCACCTTCTTATTTTGTTATGTTCTACAGCAGTTGATCTGAGTTCCATTTTGGTTTACAGCATTTTGTTTGTGTAATCTATGTTCATTTTACCATGTTTACACTGTGTTATCGTGTTATTTGTACACAGGGCCTCCAGGCAGAACATTGCCAAGCTCACTGATGGGGCTAACCCTGCTAAAAAATACTTAATTGATAAATAAATAAAAATTGGCTAACTCATTTTGATATAAACAATTACGGTTCGATATAGTCAGACCTCTTCTTCTTCTAGATGAGTACAGTCCACCATCTGGTGTATTCTCGTACTTGTTTGGCTGGCCGGTGCAGTGCATGTACAGTGCCACATAAAAAGACTACATGATAACTATGTGCAGCTAAAAACAACGGTAACCCCTTTTACCGGAGCTGGATTTCCTGTACCTCCTGCCTAAAGGAGATGGCAGAGGTACAGTTCACAAGATCTCCAGGAAGCGAGTTCCACAGTCTTATAGAGTCCGGGAAAAATGACTTCTGGTAGACTAGAGTCCTTGCGAAGGGGATTTGGAATTGTTGTGGATGTCCACGATTTGCTGTTGTTACCGGCAATAGGTTGGCATGAGGAATGTCTGTGAGTTGCTTTACTATGCGGTACATCAGCATCATCTTGAGTTGCGCTCGGCGTTCTTGGAGAGATGGCCACTGGAGTTTGGTTAGCATCTCCGTAACACTGCTTGTTCGATAATAATTTCCCGTGACAAAGCGAGCGTAGCGACGCTGAACCTTTTCCAGTCTCTGGATGTTGTCTTGGGTATGTGGATCCCACACCGTGCTGGCATACTCAAGGATGGGTCGTACTAGTGTGATGTAGCACAGTGCTTTAGTCTTCCTCGGGCAGGGTCTGATGTTTCGCTGCAGAAATGCGCTGATGTTGCTTGCCTTCTTGGTGACAGTTTTGATGTGGTGGGTCCAGTTCATGTTGTTCTTGAGATGAATGCCAAGATATTTTGCAGTATCTGCTTTCTCAAGAACTTGCCCATGGATGATGTAAGACCACTCAACAGGCCTCCTTTTGTTTGTGACCCTGAGGACCTGGCACTTCTTGGGGTTGAATTCCATAAGCCAGTCTCTTTCCCATTCTTGCAAGGCATCCAAGTCCTTTTGGAGCAGTCTCGAGTCAGCATCCGAGTTGATCTTGCGATAGAGCATACAATCGTCTGCAAAGAGACGAACGGTGCAACTTGGGGAAACATGCTCAGGTAGGTCATTGATGAACAGGAGGAAGAGGAGTGGGCCTAACACACTACCTTGCGGTACTCCTGAGGTGACTTTGGCAGTGCCTGATTTTGATCCTTCAAGGACTACTTGCTGGCTCCGATTATGTAGAAAGTCAGTGATCCATCTATGGGTACTGCCCCTGATGCCATAATGTTGCAGTTTGTAGAGGAGACGAGCATGGGGAACCTTGTCAAATGCTTTTGAGAAGTCAAGGAGGATGACATCATGCTGCTGTTTGTCGTCAATCCCTTTGGCAAGGTCTTGGATGGCAAGAATGAGCTGGGACTCACAAGATCGGCGTTTTCGAAAGCCATGCTGAGCATCAGAGAGGGCATTCTTGGCTTCAAGGTGATCCATAATGGCACTGCAGATAATGTGCTCTACAACTTTACAAGTGACTGATGTCAGTGAGATGGGGCGATAGTTCTCAGCTTTATGCTTTTCACCCTTCTTGAAGATTGGTGTGACATCAGCTTCTTTCCAGTCATCAGGCAGTATTCCTTGGTCAAGAGATGTTTGGAACAACAGAGTGAAGACTGGGGTGAGCTCCAAGGCCAGCATTTTAAGGAGCCTAGCTGAAATCTTGTCTGGACCTGTAGCCTTGTAGACATCAAGTTCTGAGAGAAGCTTATAAACCCCAGCAGGGGAGATGATGATATCACTCATTGATGGATAAGGATTCTCCTTGGCTTTGATGTTACTCCTGCTTTCGTTGCTGGTGAAGACAGAGGCAAACTGACGGTTAAGTATATCCGCTTTTGATGGGGTGTCAGAGTAGGTGATGCCATCGCTTGCCTTCAGCGGAGATACTCCTGAAGAGTCGCATCGTCTGCTCTTGATGAAACTCCAAAAGCGCTTAGGATTTCCAGCAGAGTCTGGGCTGATGATATTGGTTAAGTAATCATCATAGGCACGCTTACAGGATTGTCTGGTTTTCTTCTTCAGCTGCAGATATCTAAGGAAGTCCTTTGGATCTTGAGTTCTTCTAGCTTGGACAAAGCATCGCTTCTTCTGGCGTGTTAGTCGCTTCAGAGATGTTGTTATCCATGGCTGGTGGAAGCGCGTCGATGACATCTTTGAAGGAACGTGCTTGTCTTGGACATCAGTAAGAAACTCCTTGATACAGAGCCACATGTCAGCAACTGAACTAGGTGAAGAGTATCTTGCTATAAATTCCTTCTGAAAGGAAAGGCAGTCCTTCTTCATACTAGTGATGTTGGCATCCTTCCAGAGATATATCTTCCGCTTGACTGGTTTCTGTCTTCTGGGCATGATGCTTGTATCCACCAAGACCAGATCATGATCCCCAATGCCTGGAAGAGGCACACATCTGTTCAAAAGGGAAGGTCTGTTTGACATGAACAAGTCCAGAATGTTGTTGAGTCTTGTGGGGAACTTTACCATTTGTTGCAAACCACAGTTGTCTAGCATGTCCAGAAAGCGATTCTTCACTGCTTGTGGGTTCTGGTTGCCTTCAGCTGCTAAGGTATCCCAGTTGATGTCGGGGATGTTAAGGTCTCCTCCTAACCAGAATGCAGCATTTCTGTGCTTGCTTTGCAGTTCTTCAACTGCACTACATAAGTCATCCATATACTGTGGTGAGCTGGAAGGAGGTCGGTACAACGCTCCAATAATGAGGGTTTTCCTTCTTTCCAGTGGAAGTTTAATAAAGGCTGCTTCACATTCGTGCTTGGTAGATAAGTGTTCAAATATAAATTCCTTTTTCAGGGCTATCAGTACACCACCATAACCATCACCACGGTCCCTGCGAATGACACTGTAACTTGGTGGAAATAGTTCAGAGCTGCTGATGTCCTCATTCAGCCAGGTCTCGGTACCTATGATGACACCAGGATCAATGGAGTCGATCATGTTTCCTATCTCTTCTTTCTTGTTCTTTGCACTCTGGAAATTTACAATCAAGATCTTCATGTTTGAGTAGGCCTTGTTTGTCCTTGTGCTGTTCTTGGCTTTAGCAGGCTGGTTCGGTGATGATGTGGCAAGTGGTGGGCCAGGACTGTCTGGGTCAGAGGAGGTACCGGTACATGTGCTATCACAAGTGGAGAGACTAGCAAATGAGTTTGATGTACTCAGTGTGTGGGAGTCAAAGAGTGCCGATGAGAACTGCGGCATGCCACAGTTTACACATTGCCAAGAAACACTTGAATTGGCAAGAGCCTGGTACACAGGTGTTGACATATGCATGCATTCCACATGGTACCATTCCTGACAATCGTCGCATGCTACCCCCCTTTGCCTCCAAGTCACTGCACGGCTACATATCTGACAAGGATATTTTGTCCTCGGTCCCGGGTTGAGTTCGACGTCAGATGCGTTCGATAGTAGAAGCAGGCTGAGGTAGAGCAAAGAGCTGGCTTTGGGGAGGTTCCAAAAGTGTAACTGATCCTTTCTGCTACAGCCAAAGGAGTGCAGTGATTTAGTTAAAATCTCAGATTGGGAGGATGAATGTACAGAATGATATCCATGTCCGTGGTCACCTAAGGACTTGACAACGGTGAGCTTCAGGATTGGAGAAGTTTCTGAAGGTTGACTATGTTTGGTTACAATAAGATTCATCAGAGTAGATACTAATACCAGGTAGCCAAGCTTGTTAGCCCTTGCCATGTTGTGGAAGAAGGGTGACACATTAACATCAAAGACTTAAGATCCGTTGAAGGTTCAAGAAGGTCCACAAAGTCAAATTATTCTGACGTGCGTAGAAGAAGTGGAGGCTGGACTCGGGTAGGTATCACTCGGACTCAGCTCAAGCCTCAAAGTCGCACTCAAACTCAGACAAGTCAGGGACAAAGTTCAAAATGTCTATGACTTAATTTAAGCCAACACTACAATACATACACTGATTGAACAGAACAAAATTCAATTTTCAATATCAGGTTTTCTTCAGTAGACTCTTGGTCTGAGAGGTGACCAAAAATGAGTTTATGAAATAATGTTGTGAGGAATGCTGTAAAAAGAGTTAGATACAACATGCAAAACTTAGCTGCTGTTGGGCTTTCAGGGCACAGAGTCAATGACAGTGTCCAACTCAAAGAGGCACATCTGGGACTGAAGTGTTGCAGAAAACAAAGATGGCTGCCATGTAGCTTTCTTGATGTCCAGAACAAAAATCCATAAAGTATCCTGGAATTTTTCCAGATGACCCAATAATCACAAATATGAAGAGAGGAAGAGATGGTCCTGCTATTCCAAGTCAAATTTCACAGAAAATTCCCAAAACAACCAACAATTTGCAGAGATTATCTGGAGCCTTTCACAGGGCACTGCACATACATCCACCGCCATAGCCATAGCCTCGATTCATATATAGAGTTGTTAATTATCATTTTCATTTGTATTGGCATTTGGATTCATATCACAACCTTTAAAAGCGGCGCCAATTATATAGCTTCAGAATTGAATGAAAAACGCCAATGAACATAACATATAACGCTATCATAATCAGATTTTTTACGCTATTAACTGCACATCTTTTTTTTCTTTTTTTTTATAATTTTTGAATTTCATGCAATTAGATATGCATACAGAGCTATTGTTTATTTGTTATCATTATCATTAAGGTCAAATAACAATGGCATTGATCAAAACACTTGAGGAAATTAAATACTATCTCTCTCAGTAAATGGAGTCATTCATGAAGTTAATACTAAACGTAGCTGTTGATACCCACCGCGCAATGCTTTAGCCAGTGTACACTATAAAGAATATTAATATACATACTCCTACATGTTCGTATCAGAAAGAACTTGCACCCTAATCACAGGCACATTCGTGTATCAGAATGTTATATACTGACATATGAATAAAAAAAGAATGTCATATTCTGTATAAGTTTTGTGTAATATCCTATGCTACATATTATATCACAAATATAGCATTATCATTATGGTCCTGTTTTCTATTGTGAATATGCACGACATGCTCAGACCCCGTTTGATGTCTGCAGGAGCAGGAGCTATAAACACTGAACATGCTATATATGTGCACTTTCCACAAAGAATGTCCACAAATTCCACACAGTGCCATTTCATCTGTCACAAGAAGGGTTAAATTAAACTGGAAGTTATATAATCAAAAAGCTGGTAGCGAGCTACGCACATAGTCACAGACAGTAGATGTACAGCAATAATAACAATAACTTGATATTGATCAAAATATATGTATTCGTAATCATGTTTATCAAGTGCAGTCATTGGAAAACCATGAAGCCATCATGCCATTCTCCATAACAGCCTTGTCCATACATGCCGAAACAAATGTTAAACTATAGAGACACAAACAAAAAAGAAAGTGCTAATCTAACATACCTCTCTATGCATTTTGCTACGTCCATCCATACTTTCCACAATGTAGTTACAGCATTCTCGATCACAGGTATGTAAGATCCCACGTTATGTTGAGTTCGAGCAAATACTTGGAGACGCTGTGTACATGTATATTTTGAAATAGGAAGGTAGATTGTTTGTAGAGGCACTCGTTTTCTGCGTGGATTAGTGGCCGAAACGTGGGAGACAGCAGCTATAGAAATGTTATTTCCTGCTCGGAGACTTTCTCCCTCTCTCCATGGCTAATCACATGGCTTATTCATTCAATTGGTATTCAGGAGGTTGGGCTATTGTTGGTGAGTGCTGATACGACGGAGCAACAAAGAATACGATTACGACAGAGCCGGAGTGCACAGTGCATGACTGCGGCAGTGGGACGAGTCAGCCGCCGGGCTGGTCCGGCTTGCATGGTGCGGTCTTCCGTGTACCTACTGGCTGGCGGCTTATAGAGGGAGACCAACACTGTTACGTCATACACAAAGAAGAACAATGGGTGAAAGTCATTCTCCTGAAAAGAAACAGCACCCTCTAGTCCCTTTTTCGTATTCTGGGTCATCGTCGCCACGTCGATTAAGTCACGGAATGAAAATCTTTAAGTTAGCGCGTTAATGGCAAACGTTATTACACAATGATTTATGTCTATTAACCTAGAATAATATACATCAATGAAATAATAATATAATATGAATTTGATATTGAGATATATATATAGTAGCAATGTATGTGTGCTAAAATGTGAAGATTGCACGCTGATTATTCCAGCCTGTGCTGCTGATCAATACTATTTTAACATCTCCTTTTTCTCAAATATAAGTATCGATGGAAGGTGGGCATAATTAAAGATAGATTAAACGGATACCGGTAATATGATATTGCATGTAATGATAATAGACCAGTTCGTAATTACACCATGGTTGGACAATCCACTGAATAAATACTGCTAGACTGCTGACTGGGACTTTTTCATTAAGCTGTGTTAAAGGTGATATTCATAGAAAATCCAAAAATATGAAGATATTCATTTACAGAAAGCTTATAAGCCATACAATGAGCTTGGATGACATTCAAAGAATATATCACTTCCAAAAAAACGAAATTAGGTTGAAAACAATCACCGTATTCTCGGGGACAAATTTTCCCTACTGTCATCCGAAACGGCCATTAGGTCTGACGTAAGAAACGGGAGGCGTTATTGTGCATCACACATGCCAATCTGCAGCTTCTTTTCTGCCAGAAGCATCAAGTATTGTTAATGAAACTGTGATGGCAGTTGCTAGTGGATTGACAGGTGTGATACACAATGGTCATTTGTGAAGCATCCCGGCTGTGACGTACACACACAAAGCCACTTTCCCTTGGGGATTTCGTAGGTAAGGAGAGAGTCAAATTTGATTTTCAACAAACACGAAAATGAACACTTTCATGACATGTTAGCTGCATAAATTGCTTTAATGACTCATTCAATTATAAAATGAAATATATTTATTTGATTTCATTTTCTATACGTATCACCTTTAAATTAAGGATGTAAAGACATTTTACAGTGCGCCAGAAACAACAAGAGAAGCAGACGCACATTGTGGAATGTTCTTTCACTACCTTCTCAGAGCTCTCTCTCTCTCTCTCTCTCTCTCTCTCTCTTTCTCCCCTCTCTCCCTTCTTCTTTCCCTTTTCTCACTTTCTTCTGTCCATCTCATTCTATTCATCACCCCCTTCTCCCCACCACCACTACTACCACTCCACCACCACCTCCACTCTACCACCACCACCACCACCACCACCACCACCACCCTCTCTGGGCCTTCTCCTTTCCCTCCTTTGAAACATTTTGCGTATGTTCCTGCCCAACATCATAGCCCCTTCGACATTGTTTACAAACCACATTTAGACGTGTCACCATTGGCAGCTCCCTGACCGTCTAAGCAGGTTGTCTATTAATTTATCTCAGAATTAAGCAAACTAGTAAAAGAAGGAATAGAAGACTAAGATGCAAATGGGAAGAAAGAGAAGTGGATGATGACAATGATGGTTGCGATGGTGATGAAGACGAAAATGGAGGAGGAAGTTTTTTGCTTGCACTTTTTTTTTATACACATCAAATGTTGCTGAAAAGATCGAGGTCTAAAATTTGTTCCATTTAGGAAAGGGATGCTTGAGAAAGGAAAAATGGTTAACAACCTTGTTTCTATAAGATCCACTTAGCTAAGTTGAGATCAGTATACTTTTTCTTTGCAGAGTCTTGTGTTAATTTATTTTTTAAAAATCATTTTCTTATTTCAATTTTGTTATTCATAGCGTGAAAGTATGACAGCAAGTCTTCAGCACAAATTGATTCAATGTGTTGAACAAGAGAGGGCGACAAGCCGCAAATAGATTGTTCGTTGTTAATTTGTCGGGAGAGAAATGTTTTAATACCCATTCAATATATAAATGGATCAGTGCATACATTTAGCTTAACCCTTTGTAGAGAAACTGTTGTTCTATAATATATGTGGGATTTTTGTGTAATGCGTGTGCAAATATGCAGAGAAGTGGCGCAAAACAAGACAAAGGACGACCTGCTAGCAAATTTGATTCATCACATTTATTTACATAACATTCATGACAAAACATATTAGTCTGAGCGTTGGTTTTTTTAGGTGAATACAGCTCATGAAATTTATTTGAATAATCCATCAATGCGTGAACGCGTGTTAGTAAACAGCAAAACATCTACATTGCAAGACTGAAATGTACAAAGCCTGGTGAAAGTCGACAAACATGTAAAATACCTCATTTATATCACTAATTATGAAAACGGCACATTTAATATGTATAAAACTAAAAGTATTTTCCAAGGAGATGCGCAAGAATTGTACAATACGCTATTATGTTTTATATAATTACATATTTACAACCTATATGCATAACTATAACTACACGTAAAGTTGAAGTGTACTTGTGTATTTATATGAATCGTATCTATATATTTTTTATTACAAAAATATTTTATAACATGTACACAAATACCAAATATCAAACAAAATGATATAAAATATAAATAGGACATGTGTTGTCGAAAAAAGTTAATACTCTTCGCATCCTAAAGTATTGACCATTCCTTTGATTGTGTAACTTGTAAATAAGAGAATTATACATCATTACAAAATCGACACCTTTTTTACGTAAAGTAAACAACACAACACATAATGTAACTATGCTTTCCAGAATGATTTTAGTCAATAAATCAATTAATTCTAAATATGACAACATTTACAATTAAATATCCAGGAACATTATAATACGCGTCTGATAAGCGTGGTACAGACTGTAAGGTAATTGCACAAATCGTGTCTGACATCAGCATCAACATAGTCGAGTCAGAATTCCGTCGGGTTATAATTGCGTCGAATGTTGTGTGGCGCCAGAGTTGACCGTGATTACGTTCGTCTCTGTATCACAGGACGGTATTGAATCATTAGGATATTCCAACATGTCCAACGGCCCGTGTGATAATGCTGTTAAGACGGTGTTGTGACGTTGTTGAAACGGTGCCACACACGATGACGTTTGTTTCAAGATGGAGCAGAGTGATATTATATTGACGGCGTCGTAATTGACGTTTTCCATTACATCACCGTCATATTATGACGTTTACCGTGACGGCATCGTTTTAAGAAATGAATTATCGCGTACGTTTTACCATCCAGTTGTCTATTCATATCCAAATACACTGTTGATTCGTACTCTTCACTGTCCCATCGCTCGTGCCCCCAAACTATACAGTGACTCCCAATTGTGTTTAAACAAAACGTCACGATGTACCGTCCCTTTGACATTTAGGGTGCAGCAAACGCCGTTGGCCTGGACTACTAGTATCCGTGTATGGGCAATGTGCAGCTTCCTTTCTTTAAAGGCCGGGTAAAATGTGGAATAGATGGTCTGTGTCCGACAAAATGGTGCATTATTTAACTTATGGGCATTGCTGATGAAAAGATGCACAAGGGATATACAAATGAGTAAATGAACGCATTTCATGTTAAATTAAACTTTCCATTTAAAAAGAGCAATGTGAATTGAAAGCAGACAGATGCAAACAAAAATGGGGCAGATGTAACTGCTCTTCCCGCGTGTTAGGAAATTGTTATACTACGGACTTTTTTCACCGTGACACTGATGGTGCGCGTAGACATGATAAAAGAAGATGAAGAAGAAGATTCGTTCTTGCCCAACACTATACAGTCTCACTATTTGGCAAACAGGTGATGATAGTGTTACAGACTCAGCATATCAAATTATTCGCTGCCAACAACGTCCGATAACACCATAGCTGGTGGTATTAACACTCTTAGTACCATGTGTGCACACTTTGTATAGTAACTCAATGGGCCTTGATTAACATGGTACCACGAGGGCTAATCGCGAAAAACGCCGCTCACGTCCTCGTGCGATGACGACGTCATATGTAGCGACGCATCCGTCGTCGACAGCTTGCTCGAGTACGTGGCCGCCGACACGGGCGGTGTCCGCAGCGGCGTCCTGCTCATGTCGTTGCCCTTGTTTCGGCGGGAGAGCGAATAGGTGGTGATCGTGTTCGGCCGACCCTGTCCGGGCAGCCAGTCGCGCAACCGACCACAAGTCGGCTTGAGGGACTTCCTGACGTCGTCTTGGCGCGCGCAGAAGAGAACGAAGACAATCAGCCCTGCAGGACAAAAGAAGTACCCCAAGGAAGAAAGACACAAATTAATAACGTTTAATTAAACCACCCCACGAAGAAGATAAAACGAATAAGAAGAAAAACAAGAACAAGAGCTAAAACCAGAACATGAAACATGAAACAAAAAAACATGGAAGAAGAAGAAGAAGAAGAAGAAGAAGAAGAATAAGAAGAAGAAGAAGAAGAAGAAGAAGAAGAAGAAGAAGAAGAAGAAGAAGAAGAAGAAGAAGAAGAAGAAGAAGAAGAAAATGACGAGGCAGCAAAATAAGAAAAGGAAGACGAAAAAGAAAAGAGGGAGGAGGAGGAGAAAGAAGAAGGAGAAGACAACGAAGCGTATGAATATAAAAACGATGAAAATTTAAAAAAAAACCTAAGAAAAAAGACGAAAAAGGATGGGGAGGGGTTTAAAGGATGAGAAAGAAGAAGGAGGAGGAGAAGGCAAAGAAGAAGATGAAGATGAAGTGGAAATAAGAACAGGAACTTCTAGACCACCTTGTAGCGAGTTGACCACGCAGAAGATAAGCTGGAAGGCATAGGTAGCCGTCTCGATCGCGAAGAAGCCAAACGCCCACGTCAGGCCGAGCAGGACTGAGATCGAAAACGCGTTCAGCAGCCTGACACGCAGTTGCCGATAGCGGGCGGCCTTGGCGTCTTGGTCATCGAGCGGGACGTTGCCGCCGAGATTAGCCGTCCAGAGCCGGCGGATAATCACGATGAACATGATGAGGTTGAAGGTGAGGACGAGGGCGATGGGAAGCAGCACACCGTAGTAGAAGCTGGGGCTTGGTGACAGGAAGCAGCTGAGACACGGGGAAAAGTGTCAACATTGTCAGTTGTGAAAATCGATGTTGCGCTGCTGTAGCTAGTAAATGAGCTAGTGTACAGGAACAGACGGATTTTAACTATTTCTTTTATACATTCTGCCAGACTGATCGGTGTCTTAACTTGGCATTGAAACATGTAAATATACAAGCTTATCTCTGCATGATAGATACATTGAAACAGACTCACTCTTTTACTGTTTGGTAGACAGACAGACATATGTACAGAGTGGGAGACGGAAGGGAAAATGAAAGAAAAAAGAGAGAATGAACGCCAAATTCAAATAGAGAGAAACAAAACAGAAATGTAGGGAGAGAGAGAGAGAGAGAGAGAGAAAGAGAGAGAAGGGGGGATCAGAGACAAAACTGAGGGGTATAGAGAGATCGGAAGTTATCATAAGAAAGAATAAGAAAGTATACTCACTATGACTTGAACAGGTAATCTTGTTTTCGAAGAACAAGGGTCACAGACACAAGCAACGCTGGCAAACCTGTCAGAGATAAAAACAAATAAATAAACGTAAAATAAAGTCTTTACAAATTTGCATGATCAAACTCTGTATGCACTATTGGGGTATGTTTTGCTCTCGTAACCATGGTAACATATCCCATTCTCATAGGCCGGTAAGGAGTACGGCAGAGAAAGAATTGATAGC
>OZ022594.1:20531804-20581804 GCA_963669155.1 Arbacia lixula
TCTCTCTTTCTCTCTCTCTCTCTCTCTCTTTCCCCCTTTCTCTCTCTCTCTCTCTCTCACCTCTCTCTCTCTCTCTCTCTCTCTCTCTTTCCCCCTTTCTCTCTCTCTCTCTCTCTCTCTCTCTCTCTCTCACACCTCTCTCTCTCTCTCTCTCTCTCTCTCTCTCTTTCCCCCTTTCTCTCTCTCTCTCTCTCTCTCACACCTCTCTCTCTCTTTCTCTCTCTCTCTCTCTCTCTTTCCCCCTTTCTCTCTCTCTCTCTCTCTCACCTCTCTCTCTCTCTCTCTCTCTCTCTCTCTTTCCCCCTTTCTCTCTCTCTCTCTCTCTCACCTCTCTCTCTCTCTCTCTCTCTCTCTCTCTCTCTCTCTCTCTTTCCCCCTTCTCTCTCTCTCTCTCTCCCTCCCTTTGAAATGGTATTTGATAGACCAATATCCTTGGCGTGCGATAGCCACCTTAAGTGACATCCTCGTATCATTAATTAGCACCTCTAAATGCACTGAAGGCCTCTTCCGAACAGGGTTTGCTTGGGCTAGAACATGGAGCTAGTTTGACAGCTTCATAGCTAGAAAGAGCCATAATTAAGTAAGCAACAAAGTGGATAGATTCTGCATACAGGAACAGAGTGCTAGTAATAAGAAGTACGGTGTCTTGCTTTAACGATCACGACGATTGACGATTCTAATCCTATGCACAAGTACAACAGCATGATAACATATTGATATGATGGTATTTATAATAGTAGTAATTGAAGGAAATAAAAGTAGAAATTGATAATACCACCATTGCTATTCATAATCAATAACATAAATAACATAAATAACATAATCACATTCAAAATTTTAGCTAGACGGTATAAACAATCGACACAAATAATAACTTTGGAAACAGTTAGGCGGATTTTCTGACAAGGGTCAAGTTTGCCAATTGTGAACATGATGAGTTTACCCCCCCCCCCCCACACACACACACACAAACATCTACATACATAAACATGTATGTACATTCACATACACCAAAACAAACACACACACAGACCAATACCGTAATGACAAGACCAATTATGGCAAACAACATTTTCATTATTGAAATATTATCATGATATAATACAGTTTATCGCGTATAGAAAGGAATTATGAAAAATGTTGTAAAGTTGGAACTACTTACCGACTACTATCATCACAGAACCAGCAGTCACTGCGGGGTAGGTTGTTTGAGCTGTAAGACAGATGGCGATGAAATGATATGTAATATGATGCATTACATCCCCACTGGCATTCTAATGTACATGAGATACCAGCCGTTGCTGTTTTGCTTCGAGTATCACCCAAACAATATATAACAACTGCGTGCAGGATTGAGAAATATCATATCACCATTCATAACAAAACATCAAATATTTGTCAGTCATATCGGGATTTCTTTTTAGCAATATCGAGAAGAAAATATGACTATTGGGATAGAATGATAAACCGAACCGTAGAAACAAAGCTCGCCACGCTATAACAACGAGACAACCATCGTCCTTAGTAAATTATATTGTATCTCAACATGGAAGTTGGTGGTAAGCATGTACCTTTATGGCTTATACTCACTGTCGCCTTTAACGTAAACGCATTGAAAAAATAGCAAAGACCTGCACCGGCTATATATACTGACATCTCATTTTATACATGCCATTCACATCAATACTTCGCTTTACCAATGTTGACTCATTCGGGATGAAGGCCTTTTAAGAGCAAAACTAGTCATTATTTTGGGTTTTTTTTAATTGGTAACACTGTGGTTTTTCTTTTTAAGATTTGAATTTCTAAAAAAAAGGAACGTATTTCCATTATTGATTTACGTACATAGAGCAATAGAGCACATACAACTTAATTTCAACCTTTTCAGCGCATTACTAATATGAACATTTAGTAATCATATGACCCTCATTATGACTTGAGAAGTCATTTCGAGGGTAATACATATCTCTAAATACCAACAATGGATTCATCTTGGGCAGAAATGCATGGTCATTCATGTGGTGCAGCCCATATTATTTGTAATATAATTGATATCAATAGTTTAAAGCCCCAAAGCGCCATTATGTGGTACTTGATCCCGAATGCCTTATTACCATTATACAGTGTGTCAAAGAAAAAGGGAAACCGAGATTCTGTGTTATTTCTCTAGTTGACTGAAAAAAAATCATGGAATATTATACACATCATTATGAAGCACGGTGTTTCTGGTTTCATTTGAAACCTCACATGATAGATAAGAGTCATGGGTTGAGGAGCAACAGGTGTTTAAAAATATTTGTCAAAATGAAGTTACGCAGGACAAATGGTCAAGATTTTGAAGGGAAGCATCGACGTAGTGCAAACAACACTCATTATTCTGCGCAAAACGTTTCTGACATCGAGCACTTGTAATTGCTTGAAATCAGTCATGCGTGAACAATTCGTCGTGAATTTGGCAGCAAACGAAAGAAGATACTTTACTCTCAATATTGCTGTTATTTTTTATAATAATATGATATTTTATGATTACGTTATCGACCTCGAAAAACGGGTTTCCTTTTTTCTGGGACACACTATAGTACGTTCATGATTAACAAAATGGTTACTGAGTATCAGCTAAGCTTTATGGACCGTCATTTAATCAATATTTTGAGTTTATTAATACCAGTCTCTACGCGCCTTACCTGTCGTGAGCTCCTGTGACGTTAAAGCGAATGGTCCTTCAAGAAAAAAAAACATGTAAAAAGAACAATATATTACATGTACAGTAACATGGCGCATTCACTTCCACACAATGTAGACGTACGGGTATTTATTGAAATCAATCCAAAATGGCAGCCCGACGACTAAATTGATGGGGCTTACATTGAAAATTACACAGTTAAATCTATAGTACATTCAAGATTCAATTTATTTTTTCTCCAAAACAACAACAACAAAAAAAACATGCATGAAGTTCAGATGCAATAAAAGTAAACAACAAACAAGAAGTAATAAACACAATTTATTAATAGAAATACTATTTTTTGTAGAGGGGTCCAAGAAGAGGCAGTGCTTGTAAATATCAACAAATGGAACACTCACATATACATCATAAGCATAGTAATTGTACCGAAAAGGGACCAGTAAAAGCAAGGAGGTGAAAAAATAGAGAAGTCTGATGAAGGACGAGAATGGTATAGTATATGACATGAATATACATGTACTATGGAAAGACCGATTATTGATAAACACTTTGTAATGTAAACATTGCACAAGATCATTATCTTTCCATGTAATTAATGCGCCACAGAAATTATAAAGTCTGACAATAGGGTTACGTAATAGGTATTTATCGAGGGCGAATCGCTATCATGTATATCACTGTATATTAGCAACGAAAGGGCCACTTTGCCGGCGAGCTCAGGGGGTGGGTGGCCGTAGGATTTGCGCGCGCCCCCTCAAACTTCGCAGTGACAACGTCAACGTATTTAATGTTATCAGATACAGTTCACCCTGTAGTAAAGTTGGTTTAAATAAAAGCAGAAACGTGAAAGAAACATGTGAGTGAAGGTATTGACGAAAATCCGTCAAAGGATACAAAGTTATGATCTTTTAATAATCTCATTTTGTGACGTCACATGTGAGGTGCTCTCCCATTAATTTCTGTGTCCTGTATGGTACCACTATTTGCACTTTTTCTGTTCTTGATGAAGAAATAAATATTTTTCATTGTAGTATGTGTGTATAAAAGTGTATCAAATGATTTGTCAAATTCACAGGTAAAATGAAGGAAAGAATAATCTCATGAACTCTTCACTAATATGTTACATGCAAGTTTCTGCTTTTATATATTAAAACCAACTAAATATCAGGGTAGACGTTCATTTTTATCCTCTCAGTGACTAGCCAGCCCGTGGACATAAAGATACGGTGCACCAATGTGTATTGAGGGGATTAACAGAGACAATATCAACAGGAGGGCGTTTCATGAAAAGTTCAGCGAAATCCTTGGTTTTGATTGGCTGAGAAGCACTAACCTCTGACTGTTACTATGGTAACTGTCGGAAAAAGACAGCTTGTCAGACGAAAAATGTTCATGAAACGCCCTCCAGTAGTAACTTTTTCGTCACGTGACCTGGTTTACGTTTGTTAATTAAACCTTTCAGTACCAAACAAGGGAAAAACTATTTAAACATATCATGTACCTTCGTTACTAAGAGGGTTAATTGCACCAAATCTCCATCATGTTTGTTTGAATATCATTGCTTTCAAAACATTCTGCGTCATTCTTACGTCATCCCTGAGAAATCACAACCCTGATCCATAATTACATTCTCATTCTTTAGACCGGTCGACCTCCTCGTCTCCGCATAATTACGCTCAACTATGCGACCTGACATGGTGTGACGCGTCAGGCATCCTTTCTTTCCGTAACACCTCGCATTCTTCATGTTCTTCAGACCCAAACTCCTTCTATTCAACGAGAAACTACTTCCTTGTGCATCCATTGTTATCGGCTTCTAATCTATCTGGAGCGTAAAGTGCAGAAGTTTAACCCCTCCGCACCCGTCAGTCGGTTAGAAGATCTGCTTGGAGCGAGTGGCAAGTCGGCGTGAAATGGACTGGGCAACTTAAATTAACTCTCTGTGTCTCATTACTACATTTTGGCGCAAGATTTCAGTAGTAATTAATGCACACAAATCCTATAGGGCCGAAATCGTGTGAGGCACACAGGATTAATTATCAATACTTGCGTCGTTTTGTTTCCAGGTCGTCGACTCGCCACGCTTACCATTTTGTTTATTACGCGGCTGTAGTTTAGACGAGTTTACCAACAATTATTTTTTTCCCACGCCGTGTTTGCCCTTAATTTCGTCATGTTCGTCATACTATAAATTGTAAGGAATAGTCCTAATGTACAATTATATGTACATGTATAAGAATACAAGCACCTTAAGAGGAATCATACTCAACAAAATCGTGATAACAGACCACGTTAGGTAGGAAAGTACAGTAATTCAAGAATTTAATTCGTCTTATTAAAGCCTAGTCGGTATATCTTAGAACATAATGCTTCATAATAAGCAAATTAATATCCCAGTCTTTGATGCCAATTCAATAAGCCAGTTCGTAGTTGCAATGTGCGCATGAGCACATCATTGCTGGTTCAAATGACCTCAGGTCAATCGAACCACTCACAGAGTTAAATGGAAATTCATTAGACGGTCGACCACGTTTATACCCATTATCATGCAAATACGAGAACACCTATTCAGCTATGTGAAGGTAGTGAAAGAACATTCCACGTGTGCACCTGATTCTATTTGTGTTATGAGCACGCTTTAAAATGTCTTTACATTGATTAACCAACACTGCTTCACGAACAAATCCCAGTCTGCATTCTCGTAGTATGTGATTCAGTGGATAGTCCGACCATGGTGTAACTACGAACTGGCTTATTGCAATATTGATTTCCATTACTTTTTTTAAAATGTTGTTTCAAAGTGAGACTATGTATCATGTTACCTATCATGGGAGTTTAATCTACTTTCCTCACCAAATCTCTTTTTTTTTTTCTCTCTCTCTCTCTCTCTCTCTCTCTCTCTCTCTCTTCTTCTTCTTCTTCTTCTTCTTCTTCTTCTTACCTTATGCTCACCCCTCCATTCTCTACTCCCCTCTCTCCATCATTCTTATTTCCCCCACCCACATGACTGTCCTTACCCAAAAGACAAGAATTATCTATATGGCCCTCCATGTCATCATTATTCGAAGTCACATATTTTTGTTTCAAAATGGGACAGTGAACCAAGGGACAACACGTGATGGACGTTTGATATCCTCTCTCTCTCTCTCTCTCTCTCTCTCTCTCTCTCTCTCTCTCTCTCTCTCTTTCTGTCTCTCCCTCCCTCCTACTCCCTCCCTACCTATCCTTCTCCCCCCCCCCCCCCCCCGTGCTGTCCGATCTCTCTTTCTGCGCTCTCTCTTTGCTGTTCTCCGATTTCCCTCAAAACAAACATTGAAACGTGAAGAACTGGCTTTACTTACCAACGAAAATAAGAATGACGTAGGTACCGGTTCCAATGATAATCAACAATGACAATACGACAAGGGCGATGATGACATTTACGGCTATTTTTCGAGTTCTGTTCTCCTTCTTCCCCTCCATATGTTTCTTCTCTTGATGGTTACCCGCCGGTTTCAATGGTCCCATATCCGCGTCATCAACCCCTACAGTCGTCATAGGTGGAAGGGGTGGTCTTTCTGGCAGTGCGTCGTTTTGCGCGCGCCTCCTTGGCGAGCGCGTCTTTGAATACGCGTCACCGCCAACGGGACCACCACCACCACCACCACCTCCACCGCCGCCGCCATTGGAGAGTCGCTCTGTCGTATCTGTCAATTTGTGGTCATAATGATGTTGTGATCGTCTCTTGTTTTTCGTTTTGATCTTGCGGTTTCCGTCCAAGTTCCAGTTATCTTGCCAGTTCATTTCGGCCCACTTGCCGCCTGCACGCCGGGGCTGATGTGCATGACTTCCGCGCTGTATCATGGCTGGATTGAATCCCTCCCGTACGGTGAACACCGGGCGGTTGCGGCCATTGGCAGACACAGGGTCACCGTAATAGTACATTCGCTGCAGAAAATGAGAGAACATTAAGTTAAAGTAAAACAAAAAGTCAAAGGAAAAGTATTGGAAAAGACTATGGAACTCGCACTTTGGAATGTATTTCTGTCATGCACCACGGATGCCATTCTTGTTTGATTTCAGAATACCAGGAAGAAATCATCTCGAAATGATTAAAATCGTTGAAAGTAACCATGGTAACTAAAACCCGGGTCCGAGGATAAGAGTAGAAAAGCTCTGACACAACGACGACATGTCTTCACTACGAATTCTATTCCTTACATTCAATATACGTATGTACATGTAGGCCTACATGTCCAAAGGTGACGAAAAATAGCCGGCAACAAGATACCCCCAGTGCCTCTTTTTTTTTGAGAATATGTTTCTCTGGTTTGTCTCCTGGCATTTATATCAACTTATTGTCAGTTGCATTTCCCCATAGACTGTGAAGATTTGGTGAAAATTTCTGGGCCCCGTTGCATAAAACTTACCATTGATAGCAACCCTATCATCAATGGTAACTACCATGGTGACATTGCTCAACAGCCAATCAAATTTAAGGTTGCCATAGAAGTTGCCATTGATAGCGAAGTTACCATCAATGGTAAGTTTTACGCAACAGGGCCCTGGTTATTATCCAGAGATCGACACCCAGTTCGTCTCATTATCACATTACTTGACGCGCTAAACGGTAAACATCGCGCTCTATTTTGTAATTCATTGTTTCCACAGAACGTATAATTTAAGTAAATGTTGATATGATAAAATAAACGGAGACAGTGGAGGGGTCGGAGAAAGCAGTGCATGTGAACTGGACCCCATAAATGATAAATTATGAATTGATCTCAAACACAACAAAAGCGACACAAAACAAACGTAAATACATTGATGAATAATCATGAAATGACAACTAAAACATATCCATCGGATATATGGGGAATGGCATGGAGTGGGGATGGAGGAGGGGGGGGGGGTGGGATCAATGTGAGATGATTAATTACATGAAGTTACATTCTTACGTTTGTTTTGTGTAGGAGATCACTGTGCGGACACGGTGTGTGTGTGTGTGAGTGTGTGTGTGTGTGTGTGTGTGTGTGGGGGGGGGGGGGGGTAATTGATTTGAATAGCTCATATATGTAAGATTACAGTGTATCAATACCAGCTGTGTATTGTTGAATAATGTGTTTTCTAATCTTTTTTTTTGAAAATGTGTAGAGTGGCAGAAACTCTGACCAGAAACATCCATCTATTTCAGGTAGCTTCGACCGTGACATTAATCTACGACGACAAATCAAGATTTTAAAGATGGATTAATGATGTCTTTTATCTACTGCCCTTCCCTGTGATCCTGCGATCATGGAGTACCACAAGTCTCTGTCCTGAGCCCATGTATCAGCTTCATGTCATGGGAAACAGCCATTTTATCTGCTAACCAGTCAGTCAGGCTGCTTATCCAAGAATTCCTCTCTCTTTGCTCTAGCTGCATAGCTCGAAATATTGACCTAATTGTTCATTTTTGTCTAAAAGTACCAAATTTGGCAAGAGTGATCTATTTTACGCAAATTGAGAAATTGAGAAAGCTGACCTTTCCGAGCCACCTTTACGACATCCATGCCCCAGAAATCCCAACTGTCAATCTGTCAAGCTTACAATTCTTCTTTCTTACGTTGTCCTTCTGGAAAACGACATGTATTTATACTTTTTGTGTATAATCCTACATATTTGCGAGGCATAACTATTAAGTATCAATCACATCATTTTAGTCACCAATTTATGAGGTTTCGCTTGTGTGATGCATGTGGATGCATCGGTACACCTTCTTATTTTGTTATGTTCCACATCAGTTGATCCGTGTTGCATTTTGGTTTATAGCATTTTGTTTGTGTAATCTATGTTAATTTTACACTGTGATATTGTGTTATTTGTACACAGGGCCTCCAGGCAGAACATTGCCAAGCTCACTGATGGGGCTACCCTGCTAAAAAAGACTTAATTGATAAATAAATAAAAATTGGCTAATTCATTTTGATATAAACAATTACAGTTCGATATATTTAGACTATTATTCATATATAGAGTTGTTAATTATCATTTTCATTTGTATTGACATTTAGGTTCATATTGCACCATTTAAAAGCGGCGCCAATTATACAGATTGAGAATTGAATGAAAAACGTCAATGAACATACTACACTATCATAATCAGATTTTTTACGCTATCAACTGCACATCTTTTTTTAAAATAATTTTTGAATTTCATGCAATTAGATATGCATACAGAGCTATTATTTATTTGTTATCATTATCATTAAGGTCAAATAACAATGGCATTGATCAAAATACTTGAGGAAATTAAATACTATCTCTCTCAGTAAATGGAGTCATTCATGAAGTTAATACTAAACGTAGCTGTTGATACTTACTGCACAATGCTATAGCCAATGTGCACTATAAGGAATACTAATATACATCCTCCTACATGTTCATATCAGAAAGAACTTGCACCCTAATCACAGGCACATTCGTGTATCAGTATACAAATATTGACTGCTATGAGGGGCACAGTTAAAATTATAAGCCCAAGATGATGTCAAAACCATGACTATGCCCGAAGCGAAGCTGAGGGCATAGTCATGGTTTTGACATCACCGAGGGCCTATGATTTTAACTGTGCCCCGAATATTAAGCAGTCAATATTTGTTTTATAAACCGAATGTATAGATTCTTCTCATCGATTGGTTAAAAGATTTCCTGAACTGACAAGGCCTACAAGATAGCATGTAATAGGCATGTAAATCAACACTCATTGCGCGTACAGGGATTGCGCACACACGAGCGATATCGCGCGGCGGTGTTGAGGTTGTCTTATTATTTTCCGGGTACAGTCGATTGCCATGCCCCGGGCACAGTTAATTTTGACGTCATCTTGTTAAAAACGGGGGCACAGCTATTTCGATGACTCTACTTTTAACCAATCAGATGAGAGGAATCTATGTATGAGGTTTATAAAATGTTATATACACATGTACTGACATATGAATAAAAAAGAATGTCATATTCTGTATAAGTTTTGTGTAATATCCTATGCTATATATTATATCACAAATATAGCATTATTATTATGGTCCTGTTTTCTATTGTGAATATGCACGACATGCTCAGTCCCCGTTTGATGTCTGCAGGAGCTATAAATACTGAACGTGCTATATATGTGCACTTTCCACAAAGAATGTCCACAAATTCCACACAGTGCCATTTCATCTGTCACAAGAAGGGTTACATTAGACTGGAAGTTTAGATAATCAAAAAGCTGGTAGCGAGCTACGCACATAGTCACAGACAGTAGGCGTACAGCAATAATTACAATAACTTGATATTGATCAAAATATATGTATTCGTAATCATGTTTATCAAGTACAGTCATTGGAAAATCATGAGGCCATCATACTATTCTCCATAACAGCCTTGTCCATCATACATGCCGAAACAAATGTTAAACTATAGAGACACAATCAAAACAAAAAAGAAAGTGATAATCTTACATACCTCTCTATGCATTTTGCTACGTCCATCCATACTTTCCACAATGTAGTTACAGCATTCTCGATCACAGGTATGTAAGATCCCACGTTATGTTGAGTTTAAGCAAATACTTGGAGAGGCTGATTTTGAAATAGGAAGGTAGATTGTTTGTATATGCACTCGTTTTCTGCGTGGATTATATTGTAGTGGCCGAAACGTGGGATACAGCAGCTATAGAAATGTTATTTCCTGCTCGGAGACTTTCTCCCTCTCTCCATGGCTAATCACATGGCTTATTCATTCAATTGGTATTCAGGAGGTTGGGCTATTGTTGGTGAGTGCTAATACGACGGAGCAACAAAGAATACGATTACGACAGAGCCGGAGTGCACACTGCATGACTGCCGCAGTGGGACGAGTCATTTAGCGCGCAGCCGCCGGGCCGGTCCGACTTGGTGCGGTCTTCCGTGTACGTTGTTGTTGTTGTTGCTGGTTGATTTAAGGCGCGTGTTCACTCACACCAGATTATGTACACGCCGGCATTGTAGTGGGTCGAAAGCAGCTACACGTCACTGAGGAGGTGGCTGGCTCTCCGGAAAGGAGTCTTCGACCCTGTACTGTGCATATTAAGTTTGTTTGTTTAGTTTACTGTTTAGAATTTATGTTGTTAATAATTTTTGTTAGAGGTGCATTGAAGTTGATTAGAAGTTGATTGTTACATGTTTTTTTCTTTGATAATTCATTTAACTCTTTTTCTCTCACGATTTTCAGCGAGCATATTTTTCTCAAAAAAAAAAAAATAATAAAAAATATATATATATATATAGTTCTTACTTTCTTTTGACATGTATAATACAAAAACTACAGACTGAGGGAGAAGGAGATCGAGAAAAAGAAGAGAGAGAGAGAGAAAAAAAAAAGAGCATAATGTTTTGGATACTGTAAATACTGTAACATGTACCTACGGGCTGGCGGCTGGCGGCTTAAAGAGGGAGACCAACATGGGCTTTTTCAACTGTTACGTCATACACAAAGAAGAACAATGGGTGAAAGTCATTCTCCCGAAAAGAAACAGCACCCTCTAGTCCCTTTTTCGTATTCTGGGTCATCGTTACCACGTCGATTAAGTCACGGAATGAAAATGTTTAAGTTAGCGCGTTAATGGCAAACGTTATTACACAATGATTTATGTCTATTAACCTAGAATAATATACATCAATGAAATAATAATACAATATGAATTTGATATTGAGATATATATATATAGTAGCAATGTATGTGTGCTAAAATGTGAAGATTGCACGCTGATTATTCCAGCCTGTGCTGCTGATCAATACTATTTTAACATCTCCTTTTTCTCAAATATTAGTATCGATGGAAGGTGGGCATAATTAAAGATAGATTAAACGGATACCGGTAATATGATATTGCATGTAATGATAATAGACCAGTTCGTAATTACACCATGGTTGGACAATCCACTGAATAAATACTGCTAGACTGCTGACTGGGACTTTTTCATTAAGCTGTGTTAAAGGTGATATTCATAGAAAATCCAAAAATATGAAGATATTCATTTACAGAAAGCTTATAAGCCATACAATGAGCTTGGATGACATTCAAAGAATATATCACTTCCAAAAAAACGAAATTAGGTTGAAAACAATCACCGTATTCTCGGGGACAAATTTTCCCTACTGTCATCCGAAACGGCCATTAGGTCTGACGTAAGAAACGGGAGGCGTTATTGTGCATGGCACATGCCAATCTGCAGCTTCTTTTCTGCCAGAAGCATCAAGTATTGTTAATGAAACTGTGATGGCAGTTGCTAGTGGATTGACAGGTGTGATACACAATGGTCATTGTGAAGCATCCCGGCTGTGACGTACACACACAAAGCCACTTTCCCTTGGGCGATTTCGTAGGTAAGGAGAGAGTCAAATTTGATTTTCAACAAACACGAAAATGAACACTTTCATGACATGTAAGCTGCATAAATTGCTTTAATGACTCATTCAATTATAAAATAAAATATATTTATTTGATTTCATTTTCTATACGTATCACCTTTAAATCAAGGATGTAAAGACATTTTACAGTGCGCCAGAAACAACAAGAGAAGCAGACGCACATTGTGGAATGTTCTTTCACTACCTTCTCAGAGCTCTCTCTCTCTATCTCTCTCTCTCTCTCTCTCTCTCTCTCTCTCTCTCTCTCTCTCTCTCTCTCTCTCTTTCTCCCCTCTCTCCCTTCTTCTTTCCCTTTTCTCACTTTCTTCTGTCCATCTCATTCTATTCATCACCCCCTTCTCCCCACCACCACTACTACCACTCCACCACCACCTCCACTCTACCACCACCACCACCACCACCACCACCACCACCACCACCACCACCACCCTCTCTGGGCCTTCTCCTTTCCCTCCTTTGAAACATTTTGCGTATGTTCCTGCCCAACATCATAGCCCCTTCGACATTGTTTACAAACCACATTTAGACGTGTCACCATTGGCAGCTCCCTGACCGTCTAAGCAGGTTGTCTATTAATCTATCTCAGAATTAAGCAAACTAGTAAAAGAAGGAATAGAAGACTAAGATGCAAATGGGAAGAAAGAGAAGTGGATGATGACAATGATGGTTGCGATGGTGATGAAGACGAAAATGGAGGAGGAAGTTTTTTGCTTGCACTTTTTTTTATACACATCAAATGTTGCTGAAAAGATCGAGTCTAAAATTTGTTCCATTTAGGAAAGGGATGCTTGAGAAAGGAAAAATGGTTAACAACCTTGTTTCTATAAGATCCACTTAGCTAAGTTGAGATCAGTATACTTTTTCTTTGCAGAGTCTTGTGTTAATTTATTTTTTAAAAATCATTTTCTTATTTTAATTTTGTTATTCATAGCGTGAAAGTATGACAGCAAGTCTTCAGCACAAATTGATTCAATGTGTTGAACAAGAGAGGGCGACAAGCCGCAAATAGATTGTTCGTTGTTAATTTGTCGGGAGAGAAATGTTTCAATACCCATTCAATATATAAATGGATCAGTGCATACATTTAGCTTAACCCTTTGTAGAGAAACTGTTGTTCTATAATATATGTGGGATTTTTGTGTAATGCGTGTGCAAATATGCAGAGAAGTGGCGCAAAACAAGACAAAGAACGACCTGCTAGCAAATTTGATTCATCACATTTATTTACATAACATTCATGACAAAACATATTAGTCTGAGCGTTGGTTTTTTTAGGTGAATACAGCTCATGAAATTTATTTGAATAATCCATCAATGCGTGAACGCGTGTTAGTGAATAGTAAAACATCTACATTGCAAGACTGAAATGTACAAAGCCTGGTGAAAGTCGACAAACATGTAAAATACCTCATTTATATCACTAATTATGAAAACGGCACATTTAATATGTATAAAACTAAAAGTATTTTCCAAGGAGATGCGCAAGAATTGTACATTACGCTATTTTGTTTTATATAATTACATATTTACAACCTTATATGCATAACTATAACTACACGTAAAGTTGAAGTGTACTTGTGTATTTATATGAATCGTATCTATATATTTTTTATTACAAAAATATTTTATAACATGTACACAAATACCAAATATCAAACAAAATGATATAAAATATAAATAGGACATGTGTTGTCGAAAAAAGTTAATACTCTTCGCATCCTAAAGTATTGACCATACCTTGATTGTGTAACTTGTGAAGAAGAGAATAATACATCATTACAAAATCGACACCTTTTTTACGTAAAGTAAACAACGCAACACATAATGCAACTATGCTTTTCAGAATGATTTTAGTCAATAAATCAATTAATTTATACATACAATATGACAACATTTACAATTAAATATCCAGGAACATTATAATACGCGTCTGATAAGCGTGGTACAGACTGTAAGGTAATTGCACAAATCGTGTGTGACATCAGCATTAACATAGTCGAGTCAGAATTCCGTCGGGTTATAATTGCGTCGAATGTTGTGTGGCGCCAGAGTTGACCGTGATTACGTTCGTCTCTGTATCACAGGACGGTATTGATTAATTAGGATATTCCAACGGCCCGTGTGATAATGCTGTTAAGACGGTGTTGTGACGTTGTTGAAACTGTGCCACACATGATGACGTGTGTCTCAAGATGGGTCAGAGTGATATTATATTGACGGCGTCGTAATTGGCACTTTCCATTACATCACCGTCATAATTATGACGTTTACCGTGACGACATCGTTTTAAGAAATTAATTATTGCGTACGTTTTACCATCCAGTTGTCTATTCATATCCAAATACACTGTTGATTCATCCTCTTCACTGTCCCATCGCTCGTGCCACCAAACTATACGCTGACTCCCAATGATGTTTAAACAAAACGTCACGATGTACAGACCCTTTGACATTTAGGGTGCAGCAAACGCCGTTGGCCTGGACTACTGATGAAAAGATGCACAGGGGATATACAAATGAGTAAATGAACGCATTTCATGTTAAATTAAACCTTCCATTTAAAAAGAGCGATGTGAATTGAAAGCAGACAGATGCAAACAAAAATGGGGCAGATGTAACTGCTGTTCCCGCGTGGTAGGAAATTGTTATACTACGGACTTTTTTCACCGTGACACTAATGGTGCCCGTAGACATGATAGAAGAAGATGAAGAAGAAGAAGATTCGTTCTTGCCCACCACTATACAGTCTCACTATTTGGCAGAAAGGTGATGATAGTGTTATAGACTCAGCATATCAAACTATCCGCTGCCAACAACGTCCGGTAACACCTAGCAGGTGGTATTAACAACTCTCAGTACCATAAAATGCACACTTTGTACAGTAACTCAATGGGCCTTGATTAACATGATACCACGAGGGCTAATCGCGAAAAACGCCGCTCACGTCCTCGTGCGACGACGACGTCATATGTAGCGATGCGTCCGTCGTCGACAGCTTGCTCGAGTACGTGGCCGCCGACACGGGCGGTGTCCGCAGCGGCGTCCTGCTCATGTCGTTGCCCTTGTTTCGGCGGGAGAGCGAATAGGTGGTGATCGTGTTCGGCCGACCCTGTCCGGGCAGCCAGTCGCGCAACCGACCACAAGTCGGCTTGAGGGACTTCCTGACGTCGTCTTGGCGCGCACAGAAGAGAACGAAGACAATCAGCCCTGCAGTACAAAAGAAGTACCCCAAGGAAGATAGACACAAATTAATAACGTTTAACCAAAGCAACACACGAAGAAGATAAAACGAATAAGGGAGATGAAAAGAAGAAAAATAAGAACAAGAGCTAAAACCAGAACATGAAACATGAAACATGAAACAAAAAAAACATGGAAGAAGAAGAAGAAGAAGAAGAAGAAGAAGAAGAAGAAGAAGAAGAAGAAGAAGAAGAAGAAGAAGAAGAAGAAGAAGAAGAAAATGATGATGCAGCAAAATAAGAAAAGGTAGACGGAAAAGAGAAGAGGGAGGAGGAGGAGAAAGAAGAAGAAGAAGACAACGAAGCGTATGAATATAAAAACGATGAAAATTAAAAAGACTAAGAAAAAAGACGAAAAAGGATGGGGAAGCTTTAACGGATGAAAAAGAAGAAGAAGGAGGAGGAGGAGAAGGCAGAGAAGAAGATGAAGATGAAGTGGAAAAAAGAACAGGAACTTCTATCCCACCTTGTAGCGAGTTGACCACGCAGAAGATAAGCTGGAAGGCATAAGTAGCCGTCTCGATCGCGAAGAAGCCAAACGCCCAGGTCAGGCCAAGCAGGACTGAGATCGAAAACGCGTTTAGCAGCCTGACACGCAGCTGCCGATAGCGGGCGGCCTTCGCGTCTTGGTCATCGAGCGGGACGTTGCCGCCGAGATTAGCCGTCCAGAGCCGGCGGATGATCACGATGAACATGATGAGGTTGAAGGTGAGGACGAGGGCGATGGGAAGCAGCACACCGTAGTAGAAGCTCGGGCTTGGTGACAGGAAGCAGCTGAGACACGGGGAAAAGTGTAAACCTTGTTAGTTGTGAAAATCGATATTGCGCTGCTGTAGCTAGTAAATGAGCTAGTCTACAGGAACAGACGGATTTGAACTGTTTATTTTATACATATGTCTGTCACACTGATTGGTCAGTCTTAACTTGGCATTGAGACATGTATATATACGAGCTAATCTCTGCATTATAGAGGCATTGATACAGACTCACTCTCAGACTCACACTTTTTGGCAGGCCGACAGGCATATGTACAGAGTTGGAGACGGAGGGGGAAATGAGAGAAAAAAGAGAGAATGAACGCCAAATTCAAATAGAGAGAGAGAGAGACAGGGAGATAGAGAGAGAGAGAGAGAGAGAGAGAGAGAGAGAGAGAGGGGGGGGGAGAGAGAGAGAGAGAGAGAGAGAGAGAGAGAGAGAGAAGGGGGGATAGAGAGATCGGAAGTTATTATAAGAAAGAATAAGAAAATATACTTACTATGACTTAAACAGGTAATCTTGTTTTCGAAGAACAACGGTCACAGACACAAGCAACGCTGGCAAACCTGTCAGCCATAAAAAAAAATAAACGTAAAATAAAGTCTTTAAAAATTTGCATGATCAAACGCTGTATGCGCTATTGGTGTATGTTTTGCTCTCGTAACATATCCCATTCTTATATTCCAGAAAGGAGTATGGCAGAGAAAGAATTGATAGCTTCATTGTGTTGCGGCATAGTCACAAGAAAATCAGTTGGTTTAATTCCCCAGGTTTAGCCAAGTAAATGTTGCACCCAAAGGCGGTGTTTATTTCGAAGGACTTTTCATAGCGTGAACGAAGTTCATCCTCTCTGTTCAAGACCAAATCTTTTTCTAGATGGATTGTGTGTATTGCTTATAAAGAAATACACATGTAGCCGAAGACGAGTTAACTCTATATAGCCCGGGCAATTTTGAAATTGCATAGCCCGAGGTGGGGGGGGGGGGGGGGGGGGGGCAAAAACAGCCCCCCCCCCCCCAAGATCTCGACCGTTGATTGGCACGTACATCACCCATGACGTAGTCTCCACAATTCAATTGTCAATTGCGTCAAAATTATTCATTTTTTAAATTAATTAATTATGCTAATTAATGCATAAAATTATAATTTGGCTGTAAATCTTATATAGCCCCAAAACTGCTAGATTTCAGTCCGGACACTCTTCTTAGGATTATTATCAGATTAGAATTTAAAAAAATAGCAATATCATTTTTTTTTAGTTATTTATTTTAGTGTTTTTTTAATTTTTTTTTTCTTAGTTTTTTTCGACTTTATGTTTTTCATTGTTTTTTTTCGATGGAAATCGTTGGCAACACTTTTTCAGTCATAAATGACATGAAATCTATCGTTTTTCATCAGTAAAAATAAAAATAATGATACATTTATGAATTTTGGATAGATGCAGAATTTGCATTTCATTTGTACATGAAATCACGTTTTTGAGCAATTTTTGGTCTGACATGCACGAACAAAATGTACAAAATTTGGTTGCGTAAGATTTGGAGGAAAAAAGTCATGAAACGTCGCGACGCGATCTTTTCGTGTTACAAATTTATCGCGAAAAATGTCGAGGGGGGGGGGGGGTAGATAGGGTTAATTCTATCGGTGGCATAGGCGATAAATCATGTTGCAATTGACATGGGGCTTTGATTAGTTGGTACTGAAAAAGTAAAAGCGGATTATGTGAGAACTATCAGTGAGGATGATTAAATCCTCACACCATATTCACTCACCCCACGCCATGAAGCACGCCTTGGTCAGAAACCAGCGCCCTTCCTCGTCGAACACGCGGATGATGAGGAGATACATGTTGAGCGCCTCTACGCCCATCCACGCCACCGTGCTCAGCATGAAGAAGTGCAGCAGTACGCCCACGGTGATACACGCCGTCCGGTTGCCGACCGCGTGGTCGATGCCCAGCAGAAAGACGATGTAGAGGCCGAGCAGGGAGATGCAGAAGTGAACGAGGATGCGACGAGGACGGCTGCTTCGAAGACGCCTGGAGGTGCGAGGTCACAAAAGAGAGGGAGCGCCTATAAAATCGTCTTGTGTCATATTATGCATTTCCATTAATTCAATATTTTGTTTATTTCTCAACATGTTGATATGAATACAAGTACATGAAATATATTAAGAGAATGGGAAACATTTTTTTTTTTTTTGGGGGGGGGGTGGGGGTATTATCATAATCAAAAGGAATGGTACACTTATGGAGAATAAAATGATTGAGAGAAAGGGCATGGAAATGGAAAATGAATGAGTGAGAGAAATATTATCATGAATTATTACAAGGAAAATATGAATTAAGAGAAAGTGAAGGGAAATAAAGAATGAATGATTGAGGAAAAGTGAAGACAAATAAAAAAAGTGATTGAGAGGAAATAAAACGATGAAATGATGACAGGAGGAAAAGGTGAACTTAAGAATGAATGATTGAGAACAAACGAAGACGAAATGAATATGAATTAAGGGAAATGGGAAAATGATGATCAACATGGGAGGCGGGATGGAGATCGGAAGAGGCTCACCTGAAGGCGAAGAAGACAATGAGTGTGAGCACGAGCGCGACGATGGACACCGCACACCCGATCGTGCTCAGCAGGTCAAGGGCGAAGTGGAAGTTGGTCTGTTCGACATTGTGCTGTCCAGAGATTTCCTTTAAGAAGAAAGGCGGCAAGGAAAATCATTTTGAAAGGGGTTTGACAGAGTTTAACTCTTTAAATGCCATGTGTGTATTTTTTTTTCACGAAACATGCACACAAATCCCATAGAACAGCATTAATCTTATCTGGGCCCCGTTGCATAAAACTTACCATCAATGGCAACTCTGTCATCAATGGTAACTACCATGGTAACATTGCTCAACAGCTAATCAAATTCAAGGTTTCCATGGAAGTTGCCATTGAAAGCAAAGTTACCATCAATGGTTAGTTTTATGCAACAGGGGCCTGGCATATCAAGAAGAGTTAGATGGGAAGCTCACACTGATGTAGGAAGATATAGTTCAGAGAAAGAACGATTTAAAGACAGCTGACAAAGCTTAACACATTTGGGACCAAGTTCGATAGAGGATCCACGAAATGTCATGTTAGATTCTTGGATACTAGATTCACAGATCAAAAACTTGTCATCTTGGGGCCTGCGTACCACATGTTTGTCGCGTGGCATTATAACTATGATTTCTATATTATCAATAAAAAAAGTCTCAATTAAAAGGGTATTAATTTCTGGACAAGTTAAATCCATATTTGTTGTTAAGGGATATGTGTGACATTCGTAATGCTTTTTCAAAGATACATAAAGATGAAGTGATCACTAAATCCCTAAATTGGCAACTTGCTAGAATGTTTTGACTTGGCACAATTATTGCGTTTAACTGTTTGCTTTACGCCATGTTGATGCAAAGGTGGACAACAAGATGTCTGATTAAAGAAATAAAGAAGCCAATTTGAAAACGAAAATTGATCAAACATATTAATACATAAAATGGTGCCTTACCATTAGCACTGCAAAGTTGGTCAGGTGATCACATGCACACGTGACATTGCCGCCGGTAACGTTACCCGTGACGCAGCCTTCTGTCGACCAATCACCGACGCCATCTCTTAGCTGAAAGTCCCAGTACACACACTGTACCTCGCCTTTCGCTTCCTCCTGGTAAAGAAGACAATGAATTAAAATTATTTTCAAACTGTGGAAGGTGCACCGGTTAATCGAATAATGGTCTTTAGTAGGAATATATCAAACTTACCGTGACTGCGTAAAAATGTTTAACTTGCAAGGAAGTTAAAAATTCAATAATAACTTCCATAGAGAAAGCATATGATAATACACCTTGGGGTGTTTTACCAAGTTGTTCTTAAACTAAGAACGACTTAACGCGCGACTGGTGACCCTTTCTTCTGCTAAATCAGAGTCTCAGTGATTTTGATACCCATCAGCTAAAGTTAAAATCTGATCTTTTTAAATTCAAATTCCTGCTATTTACAAATGTCTAAATACAAAGTTTATGATTTGTCGAATTTCATTAGGATTGTTGGAAAGTAGCTCCCACTAGATCTACATGTTTGTTAACACAGGAACAATGTCTCATTTAGCACAATAAAGGATCACCAGTCGTGCGTAAGGTCGTTCTTAGCTTAAGATCAGCTTGGTGAAACACCCCCCTGAAATTATAAAAGTCCCCACCATATCAATTCATGTGTTGTTTTTGTCTTTCCCACCATAAAACAACACAATTTTAATCTACAGTACAAGGTGATCTTCAGAGTATGTGGACTGCATTACAGTAGACAGAATGATTATAAATATATAAGACCATAAAAAAAACTTTGTTGAAGTGTAGATGCTTACACAAGAAGATAACAAAGCCTACCTCATCCAGCTCGAAAGTAATTTCCACTGGCTCTTCCAGATTTTCTATACTCCTGCCCTCTACGGCCGCTGATATCACAATACCGCTTGTCCGAGTGCCGTTAGGTGCGCGAAAGAGGGCATCGTTTTTGAACATGATGAAACGGACCCTAGTTGCTGAGTGAAGAAGGGGATATTAATTGTATTAAATTGTGAAATAAGATTAGCTGCATTCATCGCGCGGTAATGATTCTTTCACCAGTATTACCATGATTAAACGCATACAAAGTAGTAGTGTTCACAGACCCCATTAAGAAAGATTTTGTCTGGCACACGAATTATTAAATTAATACTCTAGAAGTGCCCCTTTTTGAAAATTTCTCTTTTCTAACAATTCTTGAGATAACGAATGAAGAAGGTGTAAGAATTGAGCTAAAAGAAATGAAAATAAATTCTTAATCATCCAAGATATTAGTAGACCATCATTAATTTTATCACGCCGTTACTAATTATCAAATACATAATCAAACACAAGACATGACATACAAAAATAAACGTCATCGCGATTTTGCTCAAAAATTCATTGATACATCCGTCTGATACTTGTGCAATCAATTGATACAACTTTTTAGAAATGTATGTGTTATGGCATGGGGCATTCCTCTCACCACTCGCTATATTAGCCGGACGCATCGTAGTCGTCCTCCCCAGCGCATTCCCCCCATCGCCGCTACTCAATGCCGACAACGGAAGCCTGATCGATGGAGACCCGGCATCACCCTCTCCGTCGAACTCGATCCCATCCTCTGAGAGCAGCGCATCGTTGAGGGTCGATGCCTGGACGACGACATTATTGCCGGAGAGGCTGAAAGCGCCCCCGTCGCGGAGGGTCAGCGAGATCTGGCGCTCTACGGAGCGGACTACGCTGGAGGCGGATGCGGCGAGGTCCTCGGACTGAGACGAGGAGTTTGCCAGCGGAACCATCAGATTACCCACCGCATTCACCACGCTCGTCGTCACCTATCACGCCATCGCATGAGGATGAGATAGCGACGGAAAGGGAGAAAAAAAACGGGGAAAGAGATCGAGTGGAGAAACAAAAAGTGAGAAAAAAAGGGGAAATAGATAGTTAGAAAGATAAAAGTAAGATGGGACTATTTCAAGATTTAATAGGTAGTCAATTCACACGCGCTTCCGAAGTTATCTAACATTTTGTACGTGAATGTCAGACCCAAAATTGCTCACAAACGTGATTTCATGTACAAATCCAATGCAAACTCGATATCTAGCCAAATTCATAAATATATCATTATCTTTACTGATGAAAAACAACAGATTTCATGTTATTTATAACTGAAATAGTGTTGCCAATGATTTCCATCGAAAAAATGAAAAACTTTAAGTAAAAAAAGAAAGAAATACATAAGGAATTCAAAAACAATAAAATACATCAGAACAAAATTGATATTGCCATTTTTTAAAATCCTAGTTTGATAATAATCCTAAGAAGAGTGTCCGAACTGAATTGTAGCAGTATTGGGGCTATATTTAAAGATTTACAGCCAAATTGTGATTTGTTTGCATTAATTAGCATTATAGATTAATTAAAAAATAAATTTTAATAATTTTGGTTGACAATTGAATTGTGGAAATTACGCCATGGGTGACGCACGTGCCAATTTTCGTCGAGATCGCGCGATCAACGGTAGAGATCGTAGGGAGGGGGGGGGGGGGGCTGTTTCCCCCCCCCCCCCGGGCTATGCAATTTCAAACTAGCCCGGGCTATATGATATGGTTAAAGGTAAAAATAAAAGTTATTGGGAACTGCTACCATGTAAGAACCGCTCTGTCATATGTGGTTTTAGATATTTACACTAAGATAAAAAGTGTTAAAAAATATTCACCTTTGGTTCTGGGATTTCGACCGCAACGATGTTCTCCAGTGTTTGCGAGACATCACCCACGATCTCGTCGTCGACCTCGTCCAGGTTGCCAGTCACCTCCTCCAGCACGCCGCTCACCGCCCCGACGTTCGACTTGTCAACAATGATCTGAGGAAGGAAACGGCAGGTTGATATGTTAGTCTCGAGTCCAGAAAACATGATTTCATTACTTTGCCCAATGTGTGATGAATTCAGGTCTTTTCTTTTAAATGTCTAACATCCTATGAATCAGTAGTAGTAATCAATAACGAAACAACACATCAAATCATTCGAGATTAATTCATAATCGCTGTATAATTAAGAAAATAAAAGTCAAAAGTTGCATTTGTCAACAAGAACAATGAATACTCAAACTATGGAAACCCATACAATATTTTTATTTTCAGTTTGATGAACTTTTCCTAGGAAAAGACGATTCCGAAATGTGGATATTTCTGTTATGTCTATTACGACATTCCACCTGCGGCAAACAGCATGTTGCAGGTGTTAGCGATATGTTTATTTTTAAATAATGTCAGCGCTCTGCATTAAAGTCGGTTACACCGTTAATCTGAAATTTTGCTTTTTAATACCTGAGCTTCCGTTGTCTATTTTCGGATAAACGGACCCTATATTACTTTTGGATTAACCAACCGTCTGAATAACGAATCTTTTGATTGCTCAAATGTATGTTCGGATAGATGAACCATAATTTTTAGTCTAACGAGCACCAATTTTATGAAATGTATATATTCGGAATATTCAGAAGACAGAACATCACATTGTACATTGGTTGTCATGGTTATGTAGCCCTTACCTTAGCGAGGTCCGCCGGGAGGAAATCTGCGTTCCTAGGGCCGCAGTCAAATAGAGTAGGCTCACCCCAGCTAGCCACGCCCCTAGAGTCAGCCAAACACATCCGTGTACCCAATGGGGAGCCAACTGGAAATATAAATATTCAAGCACATTCACATTATGCGTCATTCCACTATCAGTTTAGCATCTATGACAGTATACATGGTATCACTGATTTGAATTAAACATTAAACATAAAGGTTTCGGGTGACCAACAGCGTAAAGTCATTGTTCCAATCTTTTGAAAGAAAATGCTTGGAGGCCACTTGCCTTCAAGTATATAAAACAAATATATAAATGTGAGGATGCCATTACGTTGTGTGGGAGCGAAAGGCGGGGGGGGGGGGGGAAGTTGGATAACAATGACCTATTAAACAAAAAATAAATCATCCTTATTTATCTTCATAAATATTTATTCTCAAGTTCGCTTCGATGTTTAATTCAACTCACCCCTCTGCGTGTCAAACGGACACAGTTCGTCGGAAATCTTCTGTGTGCTTCCTGGGGTTTCTCTCCAGATGATGGGGCCGTAGTTACTGCTGGTGACCTCCTCTGGGCAAGACTCTGTATGTGAAATCACAAGAGAACACGGTGAATAAGAATATATAATCATCTAAGTGCCAAGCCCTAAAAACATAAGGAGATATTCAATGTATAAGGGATTATTAATTCACCCTGAATTTGTGTTCGTTTTTATAAAAGCAGACACATGAAAGAACCATTTTAGTCAATGTTTAATGAAAATCCGTCAAATGACAAGAAACTTATGGTATTTTAAAGTTTGATTTTGTGACGTCATATGCAAGGTGCTCTGCCATATATGCTGTTAGAAATGTGATTTTTTTTTTTCAAAAAGATATGCATCCTTTCACCTGTGCGTTGATAAACCTGTATGATAGCAAATCATTCCGTTGTCAAAAACAGAAAAATAACAATTCATGGAATTATACTGCACACATCATTTGGGAGAGCACCTCGTACGTGACGTCACAAAATCTAAATTACCACGCATAATCATGATGGTCCTCATTTTAATTTTGTCTTCCCCCTTCCTTTCTATTGATTGTGTTCGAACTCCTTTTTCATTTGTATCTGAACTTACGTTCACAGCCCATGTTTCTCTTCATCTTTGCTGGTATTTCTTCTCCTTCTCCTTCTCACTTTCCTTCTCCTCCTTTTCTTTTGTTTTATGTTCCTTCCCCTTTTCTCTTTCGTTTCTTTCATTTCATTTCTTTCGTCAATCATTGTTACTGCACTTGTTGTTCTTTATGTGTACCTGCTTGGCACTCAAATGTTTTCTTATTTCTTTCTTTTGACTCTTGAGGATCTTTCCTTTACACGTTCAAACTTACTCGGTTTCAGTTTGTGACAGGGGCCCTCCTCTACGCCATCAGGCGTGTCTACACTTGGAACTGTGCACGTTTGTTTCTCCAGGTTAAAGCCAGGGTTGTACAGGTAGCCGACGCGTCTGCCTATACCGTACACCAACGACGAGAAACTGACACGAGATCCTTCGACAACGCTCAGAATATGTTTCCCGCCCTCTACGGCTGTCCAACGCGTGCAGTAGAGTTTGTTTTCTTGTGTTATATCGTATCTGATGAGCCAGTTGACCTGTTGTTGAGTAATGAGTATGAGTAATATCGGTAATACCTGTAAAGACTTGAATGATAAAACCAAATACATTTCATATTATATAGTAATACATATAAAGTACACTTCAAAAGTGTGAAATGAATTGAAGCGAATGCAAATGTGTGCAATTGCCATATCTCCTACTTACTATTCAACCATTTTGAAATGTCAATATACAAACATAAAGAAAAGCTTCATGGATGCGCCACAAACTGAAAAGATACCAAGAATGTGGTCATTTTTCGAAGTAGTTCGTGAATGTTATTATCTCGATTCTTCATATTCACACATATGTAAACCTTCTTTACTCCCCTGGGCACAGTAACATACAAGTTTGCGATTAATCGCACATTTGAAAGACAAATTCTGATTGGTTACTGGTCGTCTTTTGAAGAAAATAGTGCATGCAACAATAATGTTGATTGGCCCTTGTCATTTTGCAATTGATCGCAAACCTTTATGTTACGGGGCCCTGATGGTAAAACAATCATTTGTCTTGGACACCTACCTGGCTGTACGGCGTCATATCGAGCTGAATGGCGTCCGTCTGGTTACACTCTGCCGTCACCGCGAGGTACGCCGCCGAGATCCCTTTGCTCGTAAAGTCAAATGCCGAGAACTCGACGAGCGACGTGTACTGTTCCAGAGCAGGTACAATCGTCATAGCAGGGTCTCCAATGCGGTAATCCGTATCGGTGCCCTTCGAGTACTGGACAACCATGATAGGGTGGTTGGAGTGGATCGACGTCATCACCTGGTTGGACATGAGTAGGAAAGAGATTGAGGCACATTTGATAATGAACGTGACGTGTAGTGTTTCAATGTTTATTCAAGAATTAATTTAGAACACTACAAAATGTATAAATGTTATATCAGAAAGACTTTCCAAGGCAAAGATTTTAATTTAAAGTTATTATTATCAGTTCAAATATGATTGATATATAATTATGTCATATCTAAAACTGAAATGTACAGAAAACGTTATTGAAAAAAAAGAGGAATCATTACACTATCATAATTGCATATATTAATTAAATGTAATTTATATAATTACAAAACTTTGAAAAAGAGGAACCTTCATGAGGAAAAGAGAAATCAGTCACCTGGTTGTTGATGTCGGCTAGGTAGTAATCGCCCATGTTCAGCAGGATCTCCTCGGTGTTGAGCGAGACCACGGTGCCGTTGCGACCAGCAATCACCTGGTACTGATACCCAGAGAGACGGTTGTACAGAGGATTTAGAAGGAAATTGCGCCCCCAACGGTTAAACGGTATCAGCTGCTCGGCGAGGTGGTCGCAACGGTTGACGCCGTCTGGAACGTACGCGCACAGACAGCCAACCGTCACCGTGACCGAGCTGTTGGATAGAATCTGGCTTCCGACGATGTCGATGTCCATCGGCTCGAGTTGCATGGTCTGGTACGGTTGCAACACCTCCTTTATGACTCCTCCTTTCCAGTAGTCGACCCCGCGATAGCTCACCTGCGCGTTCACAGTCATCTGGATCTCAACTGGTTCATCGTACGCTGATACCATGATGATACCGCCGCTAGGCTGTGTAAACGTCGCGATAAAATACTCTGTCCCCATGTACGCCGTTGGGTAAACAGTGAAGACGTCCATGGTGTAATCCTTTGAGTTATACGTCATCACCGCTATATCCCGATCCGCCCGCACCAACACCGTGGAAGTCGTCACACCGGATACCATCGCGTTTGTGAGGTCGGACGGCATGGCGACCTTGAAGGGTGATGTCGTGAAGTTCAGAGCGAAGTTGTAGATGATGTTCCGTCGCGGTACGCTGACCTCGACGTTCGTTATGCCGGCCGCCACAGCCCTGAGCACGAGGCCGAGGGAGGGTGGCGTGGCGTCATGCGGGTAGTTCGGCGGGAAAGCGAAGACGAATTCCCGCCCGAGGTTGTCCGCAGGCAGAGCGGTCGTCTGCACAACAACTGTAAACAAGAATAAAAACAATGCGGCAATCTTTAATAATGGATTAGTTAGAAAAGCTTCTTTGTGTTTGTATATTTCGTAAACATCCTTCTATAGAAAAAAAAACAAATGTGATAAGAATCATAAAGCTTGCCTGATCTACTGCAACATCAATAAATGTATACAAACAGCGACTTTCAACAACACAATACACATCCAAAGTAAACATTAAGATTGTAAATTGCTCTCTTGTCAAAATCATCATCTTACTCTCCTATAATCATGATAGCTATCATATCATGTTGATACGATTAAATATAAATTAACTTGATCGTCAGCATCAAGATCTTAATGATACCACCGCATACCAAACGGAACATTTGTTCCCGAAAAAAAGATGTTAACTCATTTCATGCCACTGATATATTTTTGTACCAGAAGTACACACAAAATCATGTATAATCATAATGTTAGGGTTAATGCAGATAAATCATGGGTTCTCATAAAATCCTAACTGTGAAGTATATGGCTCATGTTGAATATAAATGTCTTCAGTCCCGTGTGTCGTCAATCTTGTTCGGGGAATGAACATGATGAATGTGAAGAATGTCGCAGTGAATCAATACGTCGGACCTGCCTCGAATTCGTCAGTCATCAAGAACTAGCCTGTGATTTGGCCGAGAGCAGTGGCCTGGCCTCATGAGGTTTTCTTGTGTGTTTGTGTGTATGTGTGTGTGAGTGTATGTGTGTATGTGTGTGTGGGTGTATGTGTGTGTGTGTGTGGAGGGGAGGTGGGGGGGGGGGGGGGCGGGTGATCAAGGGATCATAGCTTTCATTGTCGTGATGAGCAAGTGTATGGGAAGTTACAAGAGCATTTGAGAATAATATGAATGTTTTGATGGTGGAGAGTCATGCGTGTTAATTTGGTAATAAATATAGTTTGATGAGAAAAAAAATAAAGTGGTATGATGAAGACAGAGAGCGAGAGAGAGAGAGAGAGAGAGAGAGAGAGAGAGAGAGAGAGGAATAGAAAGACACATTGAGAGATACGACAAGAGAGAGTACGATAGTGAAAGAGAGTGGAGGGGGGGGGGGCACTTGTAGAATTTGAGAGGTATCGAGAAAGATAGACGAACGTCAATCTCACGTCAATTTCCTGTTCTGTCACCCCTCTCTTACTTCCTTGAAGGGATTTCTGGTTACGCTCACGGCTTTCGCTAACGGCTGGTGACCCAATATGGCATCGGGCCATTAAAGTCCGCCAGACGTCAGAATGTGAGGCGAATGTACCGGGAATGCCGAAGGCTCTATCCAGTAAACAACGGTCATTGTCATGAACTTGCTATAGTCTTGAGTCTAGACATATTATATGAATTTAAAAAACGCTATTATTTCATTGTTCTGAAGAATTCTTCGGCATTGCCAGGCTGGATTCCGTTTGTCCATTCTACCATCGTGATGTGTGTTTTTTTTTTCTCTCTCTCTATCTATCTCTCTCTTTCTCTCTTCCTCTCCTTCTTCCTCTCATCTCTTTCTCCCCATCTCTCCCTCTCTCTCTCCCCTTCTCCTTCTTCTTATCTCTTTCTTCCCCCCCTCTTCATGCTCCTCCCCCCTATCTCCCCCCTTTCTCACTCTCTCGCTCTACATTTCCTTCATCCTTTCTTTCTTCTATTCATGTTTATTATAAATTAACCTATTCATCTCTTGGTTCTTCTCTCCCCCCCCCCTTCGTATTCTCTCCTTCATCCTTCTTCACACTTCTTCTCCTACCCTACTCCTCGTCCTCCATCGGCATTTCCCTTACCCTCCCTCAACCGCCTTCCCCTGTTTCAGCTCCTCAATTACCATGGTGAAACCGTAAGAGCAGACCCATGCTCTTAAATCTTTACATGACATGTGGTCTATTTTCTTCAGTGGGTGCGTTTATCATCTCTTTTCTTGGGTAGAATTAAGGTTTCCAAACGCCTTTCAGGGAATTTTTACGAGATGATAAATGCAAAGGTGTTTTGATTATGGGGTTCAGAAAGCCTTTTTTGAAACGCACAAATTTGTGCGATCCGGGACGCGTTTGAGCCAGAAACGCATTTCTAGAAGCGAGATAAACGCAAAGCTGTTTTGAAACGACTTTCTACTTCGATCACAAAGCGCGCCGCACCTCCTTCCTCGGTCAAACGGCGCAGTACAGCTGCGCAGTGACAAGGCCAGTTTTCGACTGGGTGACTTTGAGTTGATAAAGGCAACGTTTTTGAAACGCGTTCGTAAAGGCCTTTGGAAACGCCTTTTGATAGTGGGTATTGAAAGGCATTTCAAATTCTGGAAAGATGATAAACACGGCCAGTAATGCATACACATCCCACAGAGCAGCATTTCCTATATAATACTAAGGGTTAATTGTCGCTTGCTTGTGAAGGGCACGCAAGTTGAACACATCGCAGATCATCCCACTCACCATCGGGACAGTTACATAACTGAATTACTCGGTCGGAGGTGGGGCGGAAACAGGAGGGGGTCGTTTATGACGTCATAAGAACGATAAAGCATAGTGTACCGTCGTGTTTCATTTGTGCCCATTAATGAAGCACTTATTTTGCACAAACACAGCACTTCTTTAAGGTATCTTCTGTTTACTCCTTCTATAGTTATTACATTTCTTTTACGAGGGGGGGGGGGGTGTACAATTCAAATGCTAGTACATTTGTTTTTGCATAATGCACCAGCTCCGGTAAAAAAAAAGAGAGAAAAAAGTCGAAAAGAAATATATGTACGGGATATTCAAATACATGTAGTTAGTATTTAAACGACCCTAGTTATTGCGTCTATGCCCTCAATACTATGAGCACAGGGGGTGGGGTATTGGATATATATGAGTATGCAAATTTCTTTAAAGTTACCATAAATAGTCCCATGACTCCGTAGGTTCATTCCAGGTCACGTGATGATACTATTTCCCGCGGGCTAGCTATGCAATTTTCGCGGGAAAACACACGTTGAACCATAAAGTTGTCACTCAGTTACCCGGCGGATATTTGGGAGCTCTGCATGAAACAGAAACCAGGATGTTGTGGTATTCTGATGTCCAGACGTTTTAGTATTCACTGACTGTCGTCAGCTTCAACTGTCCCCATTGAGTTAGAGGAAAGTAAAAAAAGTGAACCAGTTGAAAGGGTGCTGAATTCATAAACTTTGTATACCGCTCTCATGTTTCTCAGGTTTACGTTTATTGTCATTCTAGCTCTCATTTCGATCCATTGTGACGTCACAATAGCCAGGGGTGTCATTCAGAAGCCGACAAATGCCGTCAAGGTATTCGTGGGAGGAAGAGGAAAGTCGCAGGTCAACAATCGAGACTACTTTTGCGGGAGACAGATCGTTAAACTATTCGCGCCCTCTCTCGGGATTCGGAGGGCAATGTCCAGACGAGACAGTTAACTAGAAAAGCCTAAAGGTGCGTTCTCATGGAAACCCCATTCGCTCTACACATTAACATTCATTCTGGGCTGCTCACACTTTGTGATCAATCGTCTTGGCTTTCAAACATTGCGAACGGCTCCATTTCGAAAGTCAATATAATTTCAAGGGCTGAAAGTTTGGAATTAATTCATTCATCATATCAAAATATCTTTTCTTTTGATCATGTCAACCATCAATCTAAGGAAACATTAATTGATAAATACGCATTATGATTTATTACATTTTTGTTTTGTTTGCTATTCTCCCTCGCTCATCATTCAGACAATCCCAACACCTACAAGCCCACCATAAACGCTACACGCAGGTAGTTTATCAAAAGTTTTTTACTTTTGTTTATACGGCTTCAGAAATAAGCACTTATCCTCATTCTGGTGATTGGTGGTTCAGTAGCTTTTATTGATCGTCTTTTATAGAAAATAAGTACAAACACGAAGTTGGCAATAACAGAATTCTGGCGTTGTCATTAACATGGTATCTGAGTGTTGTATATATGGTAACGCGTAATAAATAAAGTGATATTTACTGTTTATAAACTAATAAGCCCCAGTACATAAACTGCCAATGCAGCAGCTTTCTGTCATGGTATATAAAGGCAATAACAGATTTCATCCGGTTACAGTGAAAAATATACAGAATGTTAAGATTACGACTTGTGTCGAAGAATATTAAAGGGGAAAACACAGAATTTATTGGATTAATCATCTGCTCCTCACGTTGTAGGTCAACCCTCACCGGCAGGCAAACAATTTAATTAAAGAAAAGGATACGATTTCATTATGGTATGTTATCAATCTTTATTAGCAATGAGCCGTTCCTCCGAGAAATGGACATTATTACGTAGCTTCCAAGCCCGCCCTCAGAAATGGTTATATTACGTGTCTCTCTACGGCGGTGTTAGTTCAAACGAGATCTCGTAATTTAATTTCAAGGACTCTTTCGGCCAGGGGGAAGGATACACCTCCATCAAAATGAAACTGTTGTCATCAAATGTTTAGGTTGCCTCGCGCAAGATTGGGTGTGCAAATATGATAACTGCGTCGAATGAAGAATATTTCCGGAAAGAACGGAGAGAGGAAGGGAGAAGACGAAAGAGGTTGAAGGTTGAAGGAGATAAAGGAAATATAGCAGGGGGGGGGGGGCACAGGATGAAGTAAACAGTAAGAACGAGAAAAGGGGGTATAATTAAATAAATTAATTTCGGTTGCTCTGCGAAATTTTTGATGTAGCAAATATGATCTTTACATACCGATTTTTTTTCCGGAATGAGAAGAGAGGAGGGAAGAGAACAATAGAAGGTTAAACAGAATACGGGTATACACTTAAGGAATTTCAAGGTGATAGATTATGAAGGAATGATGATACAAAACTAAAAAATGTGAAAAACAAGGAGAAAGAGGGAGAACAGAAGTGGAAAGACCGTGATATTAAGAGAAAGAGAAAGAAACTTTGAAGAGCAGAGAGACAGAGAGAAAGATAGGATGGAAAAACAAAAGAGAGACTACCAGAACCTCAGTCATTTCCGCATCAGCCTATCAAACATGTTCTCTTGCCTTGCTTCCAGACTGTTGGGCATTTTAAATCCAAACTACAATATTCAATAAATTAGTCTGACTGCAGGAGACTAATCATTCTCACTTCTTTCTCCGACTCATCCAAGAAGACGGACTGAGAAAAAAGCAGAATACAGCGACTAGTCTTGAGTACTAGACTCTACTTGTTCGTTGGAATAAAAAAAAAAGGTCAACCGCCTGGTGGTCAGGTTAATTCTCCCTATGTTGGCATGCTTCGTAAATACTCATGAACGTAGCACTGAGGTCTCTAGGGTATTATGTCGGAGGTATTTTCACCGATTCTAAAACTTCAGTGCCTGTAGTAGGAACTACGACGGATATTGGTTCCATGTCAACGGCTACGAGTCATTGTATTTTGTCTTTTAATCAACATTAAACGAAAGTAATGTTCGAACACAGCTGGTCCCGTCAATCAAAACCTTCTTAGCCTCTATACGTTCACGCGGACAGCCTCCCGTTTATGATCTTGACATCGGAAGGTTGGAATTATTATTGTTCATCGTTATCTCTCCCACTAAATTTAATGGGACCGTAAGAAGAAACCTAATCCTAATTTAATTTGCTCTCTGTCTAAAAACAACCTTCTCTTATTATCTCATTTAAAGTCCTAGTGATCTCTACCCCCATCTTGTTTGTGTATATCTCTCTCTCTAAACCTTGGGCATTGACTTGCAACACCATCGTGGTAGCACCATTCTTAAAATACAATATCCTTGTCTTACATCCCCCTTTTATTCGAAAGGCGTCTTCATATTTTCCAAGTGCTTTAAATGGCAGGTTACAAATGCGTCAGAAAAAAAAGTATTTAAGAATTTGTAGAATTGCTATTATCATGGTTATTACAAATCACCCCACATACCTCGCGGCATTGAACACTATGATACCTGCAACACAAACAGTAGCAGTGTGTAGTATACTGATATGGACCCTGGCCCCTTCCAAGTCAAAGCGTGGAAATGTGGTAAAGACAAAAAAAAAATAATGAAAATCAAATAAAAAACAAGAGAAAACGGGATATAACACAGGAAAACTGTTCCCACTCCGAGGCACTAGGCAATTACAGCTGCAAACAGATGGGTTGCTGAGATTGATGTAACATCTCACACAAAGACGAGTTTGATATTATGAGTCATGTCGCTAAGGAATTCAGCCTGCACGGCTCTTGACGCGTGGGGGCGGGCTTTGTGGCTATAGTGTGCTGTGTATGTGTATGTGTGCGTGTGTGTGTGTGTGTGTGTGTGTATGTGTTTATAATTGTAAAACACGTGTTCATTTTCCATTTCTTTTGTATACATCAAGTGAAGGCTATGATTTACAGTATGTGATAATTATGATTGAATTAATTCAAAATAAAGATTACTGAAAAAAGTGTGTGTGTGTGTGTATATACATATGTGTGTGTGAGTGCGTGAGTGTGTGTGTTTGTGAGTGTGTGTGTGTTAGTGTGTGTGTTAGTATATGTGTGTGTGTATGCGTGTGTGTGTGTGTGTGTAATTCTGTTATAAAGTGAAATTGTTTATTTCATTATGTGAATGAAATCAAATAAAGAATATGGAAAAAAAAAGTGTGTATGTGTGTATGTGTGTGTTTGGATGCGGAGTAATTCACAAAAGTACAAAGTAATTTGATATCGGTATTAAAACAATTTGCAGGGCTTTTGAATTTCAACTTTTAATTTGAACTCTGATGATTCACGTTATTATGAGGGTAAATACTGGAGAATAACTCATTGTGTTCTGCTGTGTGTCTTTGGTCGATTTAGGCACTTGTTATGCAAGTTGCATCGAACAGCAGTTGTCTGGCACGCCAGTGGCTGACAATCTCATGTCCCAAATGAAACGGTGACCCGTTTAAAAAATCTCTGCTATGCCAACGTTTCGCAGGCAAAGTGGAAGATGGACATAGTATCTGCGTGACAACACAAGCTTAGGTTAGATCATCTATGAAAAAGAAAAACATTAAGATTTTGGGTCAGAAATGCGCTATTTCAATATCCTACAATTGAAACATCCTATTATTGAAAACAGTCACATTGACCAGCTAGTTATACAAGTAATTGCTTTGAAATAATGTGCATGTGTTTGTGAAACAAAATGAACCAGGGAATCTACTGTTAGATGAATTACAAGAGCTTTCAACAGTTGGCCATTTAATCTGGATAAATGTGCCACTGAAACAAAGTGAAAAAAAAAAATGAACGTGCAGACCAATGCAGACCGAGAAGATGAAGAAACCGACCTCATCCTTTCTATCTGTCCAGCGGAGTCACGAGCTGCCAAGCACGTTTAAAATAAATCTCCCCTTCTCAGTTTGAGCAAATACACAATCCCGTCGGTCAATCAATAAGCCGGTATAAGCTGATAGATGGTTTCCCGCTGCGTCCCAGAGTATTTGTCTCAACAAGCGGTCTACCCGTTGAAGGCGAAATTAGAAGGGGAAGCAGCGAAATTGTTGAGACGTGCCGCGCAATCGTTTGGATAAATGAACTATGCGCTGCGGACGTCACGGCGGAACGTTGAGGAAGCTATCGCGGCCATGTAGGTGATCGATGTTTGATGACCGTCCTGTTAATGATCGATCTTTGATGACGTACGGTGTTATCAATGTCCAAGCGCATGGGAAATAATACAGTGTAATGATAAAAATAAAAAGGGAGAGAGAAATAAAGAGAGAGTGGATATGCGTATGATGGAGGGTAGAACTGATGAAGGGAAAGATAAATATGTTGCAAATTCATAAGCAGGACTTTCCGAAATTATTAGACGAACAGGGACCCGTAACGTAAAGGTTTGCGAGCAATCGCAAAATGGCAATGACCAATCAACACCATTGTTACATGCGCTTTTTGTTCAAAACACTTACCAATGACCAATCAGAAATCGTCTTTCAAATTTGCGATTGATCAATGTTACGAGGCCCAGGGCCCCGTTGCATAGAACTTACGATTAATGTTAACTCCTTCATCAATGGTAAGTACCTTGGTAATACCACCCGACAGCCATTCAAAGTCGAGGTTAACATAGAAGTTATTATTGAATGCAGAGTAACCATTAATGGTAAGTTTTATGCAACGGGGCCCAGGTCTAAGAAAGGTCAAACTAATCAAAACACTATCTAACGAGATACACAGATAGATAGATGTTTAGATAGATAGATAGATAGATGGATAGATAGATAGAGAAATATATAGATCGATAGATAGAAATGATTCCTCTCATGAAGGGGAAATTGAGGACGAATTACTTCGAGGTCAGACGATCCCAGGCATCACTACAGACCCGTGACTCGTGAAGATAAACAAATATCAATCGTACCCATCTCTGCAGCTCTGATCAGCAAGATAAACAGCGAAACTACTCACTCAGCAAGCCTTGTTTCTCCTTCTTCCACCCCCTCTTCCTTCCATCCCTTCCCCTGCTTCTCACTTTCTTCGCGTTCTTCTCAATCTCTCTTTCCCCTAATACAAAAAAAAAACAATAATTCGCACCCCACCCCTTCGATTCACCTGTCTTAACTCTACGATAGAAGAAATATGACAAGCACTGGTTGTAATAATAAACGCATATAAAAGAAAGCTGACCGGGCCAGTAACACACATGTTGTGTTATGTAGTCATATAACAAGTTACCGTGGAAACTTTTGAAACTAGTCACCCAGCATGCCTTGTCCCTTCTAGCTCCTCCAATACCTCCCCCCTCCCTTCTTCGTGTTCTTGTCATCCTTTCTTGCTTTCCCTCAATAACAAATCTTAAGTTTCGCCTACCCTCTGATTCACCTGTCTTAAATTTTTACGAGAAAACAAATATGACGAGCACTGGTTATAAAAATAAATGCAAGTAACAGAAAGTAGACTAGGTCAGTAACATACCCTTTTGTATCATGCAGGCCTACATACATGTAACCATGGTAACGCTAGAAACTAGTTACCTACCAAGTCATATCCCTGCTAGCTCCTCCTTACCCTTCCCTCTCATCCCGCTTTCCCTCCTTCGTGTTTTTCTCAAGTCCTCGCCCATAATAAATACTGTTATATTGCCACGACTGCGACTATGACGGTGACCGTGAGTGTGTCTGTGACTGGGACTGTGACTGTGACTGTGACTGTGATTGTGACTGGGTCTGGGACTATGACTGGGACTGGGACTGCGGCTGTGACTGTGACTGTGACTGTGGCTGTGACTATGTCTGTGACTGGGACTGTGACTGGGACTGTGACTGGGACTGTGACTGTGACTGTGACCGTGACTGTGACTGTGACTGTGACTGTGACTGTGGCTGTGACTGTGATTATGACTGTGGCTGTGACTGTGACTGTGACTATGACTGTGACCGTGACTGTGTCTGTGACTGTGACTGTGTCTGTGACTGTGACTATGACTGTGGCTGTGACTGTGACTGTGCCTGCGCTCTTACTAACACCATGCATACGCGTCCATCTATATGTTACAATGGTGCTTTTAATAGCTCCATGATCATAATGACGTTACAATGTAACAGAGTCTACGTCACAGTCATAGTCATAGTCGTATCAATCTAAGACCATCTAGTGACCTTTAGTTCACCTGTTTTAAACTCGACAAATACGACATGTACGGCAAGCACTAGTTATCATGATACACGGATGTACTAGGTGTTAAAAGAAAACTTCGGAAATTTTTGAGAAATAATAAAAAATAAGTTACACCTCGAACCAAGCTGAAATTGACACATCCTCAATCAAGGATGTCAATTCATTAGAGGTAGATTTTGTGACATTTCATCAATTACTGTTTTTGTAGTAATCCTGTGAATGTTTACTTTTTAAGGTTTTCACTTTTGGACAAAGTTATCTCTAAAGATTTGTGTGTATTCGATAATTGATTCAGACCACTATAATGGCCATTGTGCGCCACACATGTCAACCCACAACGTCTTTTCTGCAAGAAGCTTCATGCAGAATCAATAATACTGTGATTGCTAGTGGATTGTTAGGTGTGATGCACAATGTTGTGCAAAAGTGAAAATCTCATAGTCAAAGGATTATTTTAAAAATAATCATTAGTGAAATGCAACAAAAATTGCTTCGAAAAAATGAAAAAATCTTTGACGAAATGATATTTTATTTTTAGCTCGATTTGAATCGTAACTTATTTTGTTCCATTTTCAACAATATCAAATTATTTTTAACACCCAGTATAAGAAATTAACATAAACACTGACAGCAAGTGAGATGTGAGCACAAACAAAAAAATGAACTAACATTCATAACATAAGTCGAAAGAAACTTTATTGGGCTAAGAATTGTCACGTAGCGTTCGAATGACACGACAGTCGAAACTATTTCTAGACTTCGATATCTTATCAGAGTATATTTTTTTTCATAAGTTAGTGGGAGTCTTCTTTTAGAGTCATTACCGTGTGTTTGTTATAACATCCGGGTGATTGGTGGGCGTTACTATGGCAACAACGGAGCGGGCTGGAATTTCTATTTGCCATACATTTATCGACGTCGTACTAAGTAAAGATAGTGGCATCGAATCCATCAAAGGAAATAAAGAGGCTGGAAGAGAGGGAACGAGAAGAGGGTGAAGAGGAGGGAAAAGAAAAGGAAGTCGGTAATTTGGAGCATGAGAAGAGGAGACATCGAGGAGGAAGATAAGATGGAAATTAGCGAAAGGTGAAGGAGTAGGTGTGATGAGGAGAAGGAGGATTGATCAGGCGAATAAACCAGAAGGACCATAAGAACAAGATAGAGAGGTAGAGAAAAAAGAAGTAAACGGAGATGAGGAAGAGGAGAAGGAAGAAACTGAAAATGGAGAAGAAGATGATGAGAATAACAATGATAAGACATCAAGAAGAACACAAACAAACACATAAACAAGTGAGAAGGAGGAGGGAGAGGAAGATGCAGATGAAGAGACAGAAGGAGAAGGAGAACACGAAAAAGTAGGTGGGGGCAATCCTGTATAGACTTGCTTCCAGACAGTAATTGACCGTTGGACATTACTAATCAAAACTATTTATTAAAGATGTCTGGCTGCAGTAGACTAATCATTGACTATTTCTTATCCTGTTCGACTAATTGAAAAAAATGAGAGACGAATAATAAAGTGACTAGTCTGTCGAGTACTAAACAGTATTTTCCCGTTTGGATTAGAAATATCCAAGAGTCTGGGTACGAGGCTAAGATATTGTTCGCACCCGTTCATCGACACCAGTGATAGGATGTTTCGGTCCAAGATTTTGTTGGGTGTCACATCGGATCTGATCTGACTGATATCTCTCATAGCATCATCGCCAAAAGCATTCAGATCGCCCCACGTCACATCAAGCTGTTTTGCATTTCATGGAGAAAACAAGGCTTTCGAAATTGAGACAGGATCTACGTTGATAGCACTCATGCATAACCCAGTGGATGTTTTAAATATTATTGAATCATGATCACAATGATAGTATAATTGGTGAGATCAATTCTTTAATGTCGCTGACCGTTTGGAAGTTCATAACATTTACATGAGCATGATGTGTGTGGCATGGATGTAGAGGTTATTGACGGGGTAAATATGCTTTGAAAGGGTTACTAAATTAGAAAAATATGTACCCACTAATCTATGTAAAATTATCCACTAAACACGAATTTCACATTCGTTTGCCGCAAACTTCTCATTTTGACGAAAATTTGAAAAAAACGCACGCCTCCAGTGACGTATAAGAAGGCGTAAATAAAATATTTTATTCACGCCATTCAAACAATACGTTACCAACGGGAACACCAAAGCTTGTCCGAGGTTTGTCTGAGTAGCAGCAACTAATAGATTCAAAGTGCATTACATCCATTGAATCTGAATGGCATAATACAGGTGAATGCAATAACGCGTTACTACGCAGTTGGGGGAAAGTTGTGAATACATCACGAAAATGGTCTATTGTTGACTTCCGTACAATCTATGGCATTTTGACTTCTCATACGTCACTGGAGGCGTGCGTTTTTTTCAAATATTCGTCAAAATGATACTTTATTGCGGCAAACGAATATGAAATTCGTTTTTAGTGGATAATTTTACATAGATTTGGAGGAACTTATTTTTCTAATTTAGTAACCCTTTAAGTTCTTCTCTGCCAGAATCCATATTGCTCAATTGGGAATAGTGTGTACGTAAACTGCGCTCTACTTTTTGTGCCACATATGGATTTATTCACAAGTAATACATACAAACTCTATTGAGCCCCGTTTTGTTAGGCATACAATGAATCAATGAATTAACATGGTAAAAGGCCTTCAGAATGGTGGTACCATAACCTAATACAACCAAGGATGAAAAAGCTATGATTCGTACATCTATCATACAACTTATCCGACACGATATTTATCCTCTATATTATTGTTTTCTTAAACATTAAACTAAATAATGAATTAAAAGAATGTTTGCCAATTCTCATTGCGTAGTGGACTTGTAAGACGTTCACACTTTACCAGGCATGGCGGGTAAATGTCCAAATACTTGTTTAACTCCTTCTCTGCCAGACTCCATACTGCCTTATCGGAATGGCGTGTATTACCAACGCAAAAATGCCTTAATGGAACATAACTAGTTAACTCCATCTCCGCTAAACTACGTACTGCCCTATATTGATGGTGTGTGCAGAAACGCCCCAATAGCGCATAAATAGTCAATTAGCGTTATGGTTTAACGAAACGTCAATCAAATATCCCAGCACCCTGAATATTTATACTCGTAACGTGAAAAATGTCTCAATGGCGTAGAGTTCAATAGTATAACGTTCTTTAAATACCTACGTAAATAGGTTGAGATAATAACACTGATTCCCTACCATACATTTATTCAGGAAATATAAACAGAACACACCGAAACAGATCGGAATATGCGGGAGGCGGCCGGTGGCTTGTGAAACAGAAATATGTGTTTCTTCAGTAATCTCCATGGAATGCGCATTGCAAAGCGCGATAATCTTCACAAATTTATGGGGGATTTTGTTTTGTACGAACATCCCCTCACCTGGCATTATCATTTTCAATCTGTCTGCAGCTATTTTACCCATAAGGCCTATCATCCACGAGGAATTGATAACGAAATGAAAACATATCTGAAGATCTGATGAAAGAGAGTTGAAACCCGGGTCGTTAGAGTAACACCTACTTGGTGGTTGAAACCAGCCTAGCTCCCAGGGTGTAGGGAATTTTTTTTAATCCAAACTGTAACATTCAATAACCAGGTCTGGCTGCAGTAGACTATTCATTCTCATGTCCTCCTCCGGAAGTTTAAGACGGAGGGAGGAAAGAGGAGAATGAAAGAGTGACTAGTCTTATGAATACTAGACTCTATTTGGATAAAACTTGTTTAAAGTTTGAATTAGAAATGTCCAAAACGCCTGGAAGCCAGGCCATGTTGAAAACCGACAGCACATCACGGGTAAGTTATATGTGTCAATATTATATTCCTGACTTGTATGAAAAAGGTGTTGTGAATTATGACACCGGAGAGAGGTATGACGTCACGCGGGCAGTGGGAATTCTATGTCTAGGTCCAAAATATAAACAATATACTCTTGAATCATATGTAAGGGAGTTGGTCCAGAAACTATTCTCAAAATAAAAGAGATAAAGACTTACTGTTATCGTCGAGTGCTATGTGTGCAAACTTTGTGGAGAGTAATGATCAAAATAACATACAGTTTCAGATTCTCATCATTTAAGTTATTAGAAAATGTATACATCAATGATACATATGAATATATCAAAAATATCTCAGCATAAATATTATTATGGAATTGCAAATTGAAGAAAACGCAAAATGACGCTACACATTGATGGCAAAAGCAATTTGGCTCGTTTCCAAAGAATGGAGTTACCATCGGTTACAGACGTAGAAACAAGACAGGTTATAACGGGGGCAGAATATCAAACAGTTTCTCCTGAAATATTTATGAGTTTAAGTGTATTTTTGCTGGTGGTGTCCTCTGGTTGGTATTAGTTACAGACATAGATACAAAACAAGTTATGAGAGGGGTAGCAACTTAACCCTTGCATTACCAGGCCTTGAAACGCCCAATGGCTTACTTCACATATTTCAGCCAATGGTAATGAGAGAGAGAGTTATACAAACGGTTTCTCCTGGAATATTCATATGTATAAACGTTTTTATGCTGGTAGTATCCAATGAAAATTCTGATATAAGCAGAGTTGAGGTTAGTGTATTGAACTATATCATATCGACTGATTCAGTATGGGTTCGTAGTCTGACTCTTAGGCGTCTGGGCATTTATGATTCAACTCTCTTGGTATTTTAATTCAATAATAGTTGAGGTTAGGCTAACGGGACCTGTTATTGCTGCTGAACCATTCTGCCATCAGTACGGGACCCGACTTTGTTCGATATCGAAGAATAAACAATTTTGAGACAATTAGTCTACAAACCGCATATAGGAGAAAACCGTCCCATGATGCACTGCGAAGCCACGTGCTGAATATATTTGTTTGCCATCATGTCCGCTTCCGGTAAAATGTACCTACGTATGAGACCGAACGTGACTGCAAACACGATTAGGACCCGTGGTCACGGCAGAACGGCCCTTGTGGAACAATCACAGTGTTGCCACAGTGTGTTCACATAGTTAGATATGTGTTCACAGTGTTGCCACAGTGTGTTCACATAGTTAACTATGTGTTCACAGTGTTGCCACAGTATGTTCACATAGTTAACTATGTGTTCATAGTGTTGCCTCAGTGTGTTCACATAGTTGACTATGTGTTCACAGTGTTGTCACAGTGTGGCACCACTGTGTTCTTTCCACATGTTCCATAAGGGGGGGGGGGGGGGGGTCCCATGATCACTACCATTTCCACGACCAGATGATTACTATCCGCGCTGGGCATCTGAATAGCTATAGCATCTTGACATGTATACTTCCCTAGTGGACATCCCCAGACGTCATTAAGAAATAAACATGAGCGTTAATTACTTTCATTTCTAAGATACCCACATCTATGAAATATAAATATGTGTTAATTACTTTCATTTGTAGAAAAACAAGCGCTATTATATAAACATGAGCGTTAATTACTTTCATATTTTGGATAACACTCACGTGTACCCTGTATAATCTAAATCTTAAAGTAGATTCGGTTTTTCTTATACACATCTTTCGTATCACCACGCAGATCAAAAACGAGAGTTTGATGTTGGTATAGGGATAATATCTCAAATATCTTATGTGTGATCAGATTGTACGTCCTAGATATCATAAGAAAATAAACATTAAAGAAATAAACATGAGCGTGATATAATGAGAGATGATACATCTGTTGTGTCATCGCGTAGATTACATCGCTTATTTTCATTTGCTGTACTTTAAAAGGACAAAAGAACTTAATTTCTTCATTGCTTTAAGTTAATATCTGTTTAACCGCCATACACAAGAGTAAAGATAGGATCTCGAATATCTGATTTGTGATCATGGTGTGCCTTACCAGATTTCGTACATAATATAACACACATATTGGTTTACTAGTTTCAAAGATAAAACAAGTGTTCAAAGTCGATATCATGTATCATGTAGCCATGCCATAGTTCGCTCTCGCGTGAGATACCATTTTGTTGATGAACTTTGGGGAAGAAATCCTTAAACCACTTGAAGACTTGAAACTTGAACAAAACGTTTTAGCTTCAAGTTACATCACTTATCATTGCTTCCTGTGGCTGAATGCTCATACGGAATTTTTCCCCTACTTATATATATTGTCTTTGATCATGTTTACATGACGCATGTACGTACCTCTTTAGATTGCACATCCGTTTAGTCCCTCCCAAACAATTTTATATTCGTGTGATTATCAAGTACAGGTGTTACCGGAAATAATCTATCACCATGAAAACATACAAACAATATCCACCCCTTTCTTGCCAAAAGGAATATGTATATAATAAGAATAACCTAATAAAGATGTTAAGGAAGCATTAAATGAGTACAGCACAACATCTACATTTATGGTTCATGGCATGATTTATTAGCCCATAATTACAATGTAATTTGTAATATGTAATTCGTAATATGTAATTTGTAATATGTAATTCGTAATATGTAATTTGTAATATGTAATTTGTAATTTATGTGGATTCCCTATGACCCTTTCAGTACAACTCACTGAAAAGTACATCGACTTACTATCTTCCTGCCAATAGAAATAAGAAGGTTTAACATGTTCAGGCTGAACATCTCAGCATTCAGTCTAAACTAATGCTATTGATTATAATGGAGAGATAGACAAAGAGGGTGCAAATTGTCTGGCGAGAGGGAGGAGGGGAAGAAAGGGGATGCGACTTTCACGAGGCACTTGAAATACTTTTCGAATGTTGTATAGATTAAGCAGATCTATTCTTAAGTGGATTTGAAATATATGTAAGCATGCTAAGTGACATTTGAAGTCTGTATATTCATTATATTATTGGCATGTGCACATGGTAAACACTGTAGAATCCTTTTCTCTCTCCTACACACAAACACACACACAAACACACACACACACACACACACACACACACACACACACACACACACACACACACACACACACACACTCTCCTCTTGCTCTCTCTCTCTCTCCCCACCCCCCCTCTCTCTCTCTCTCTCTGTTCTCTCCCCTTACCCCCTACCCATCAATTTCACGGCACATCTCTATTCCCGAGGCAAATGTTTCAGCTTCCGCCTTCTCCTCACCCACTCGCTGGTCTGACAACTGTTGAAGCTGAGACGACGAGAACGCATACTGTCCGGAATGCCAACTATACCCAGCACGTACATTACGACAGTCTGGGATTCCGATAAGCCCATATCACTGCTTATCGTTACAAGTCTATGGGGTTTGAGATAACAGGGTTTAAAAATATAATGTTCTTAATCCTTTAATCTGCTGGTCTGCCTGTCTGTCTGTCTGTCTGTCTTTCTATCTGTTTTATGAACATGTTCCTGAGACTATTATACTTGACTAATAGTTGGTTGATGTTATACACGATGACAGTGCATTCGCACATTTTTTAAATATTGACTCTTTTTGAAGCGAGCAAAATAATAATTTTATTCTGAGCGTCTTGTTGGGAATATCAAATTGTATAAAAGGGAATGCAGGTCCAAAAGAAACTTATTTGAAAGCAGTAAAACTGAAGAAAACATGTTAGGGGAATTATTTATTGGGGACAAGTTGAAAACTCAGTCATGATAATGTGATATCATAAACTCAAGTTCGCTCTATTCTCATTCCAAATGTTATGTTTTTTCTTCAAATATATATGTTCTCGAATGAGTGCACTAGTAAGAAACAAGTCCACACATTAGCAAAACACTAAGAAACAAGACGAGAGATTAAAAGTTTGATATTGAACTAATGTTTATGCATACAGAAGTATTAATGATTTGCTATTTTAAAGGCAATACTAAGTGAGATTTTGGATGTCAAAACATGCAAATGAATAGCAGAAAGTGAGTTGAAGCAATTATTTAGCTTCATGAATAAGTTAACAAGTTGCTTCTAATATACAACATTGATCACTTCCTTCCGAGTACACGCAAATTTACTTTTACTGAAAGCAACCTATTTTTGGACCGGAATTTCCCTTTAAATGAGAACAGACAAACCAGACAAAGTAATTAGAAATGATAAGGAGGTATTTAACGTTTTTTTTGTAATATTTACCAATTCCATTATTTTCATCATTTTAGACAGGCAGGAAGAAAGGTGTTGGGATTTGGGAAGAGAGAGAAAGAAAGAGGTAGACACACAGACAGGCAGATACATGAAGTGTATAGGAGAACGCAAATAAGGATTGAGATAGCGAGAGAGGCACAGAGAGAGAGAGGCAGAGATAGAGAAGAGGCGAAAAGAATAATAATAATAAGAAGAAGAAGAAGAAGAAGAAGAAGAAGAAGAAGAAGAAGAAGAAGAAGAAGAAGAAGAAGAAGAGGAAGAAGAAGAAGAAGAAGACAAATGAGGAAAAGAAAACGAAGAGAGAAAGGAACATGTGAGGAAAGGATTAGGAAAATATTATTCTGGGCTTTTGTAATTTTATAATTACAAAATCTCTTAAGGGAGGGCTGGAGATTTTGGAAGAAAGAGAAAGAGAAAATGTGTGTGTGTGAGTGAGAGAGAGAGAAAGAGAGAGAGAGAGAGAGAGAGAGAGAGAGAGAGAGCGAGAGAGAGAGAGAGAGAGAGAGAGAAAGAGAGAAAGAGCGTAGACAATAATTATGAGGAAAGGCGAGTGTTATTCTTGGCAGATTTCCATGAACAACATTTCACAAAATATTTCGGGGACTTGGACATATACGGTAAGCACAAGGAGAATATTTTTAGGTCGGGTACGCTGTTGTAAACGGTCGGAGACATATTAATTCGTAACTCTGTTATCCAATTAGTTTGTAAATTAGGTCGCAGTAAATATATTGTTCAGGAAACAAGTACCCCCCCCCCCTCCATTTCCTATCACTATCTCTCTCTCTCTCTCTTCTTCCCCTCTACAAAATGTCTGTCTCCATCTCTCTCTGTTGACCTCTCCGCCCTCAATCTCTCTTTCCTCTCTTTCTTTCTCTCTCTCCCCTCTCTTATTTTCAGTTAATAAAGTACACCACGTATTGGTGACCATATAGAAAACAAGTGCCCCTCTCCTATCTCTCTCTCTCTCTCTCTCTCTCTCTCTCTCTCTTTTCACCTTCTCTCATTTTTCAGTTAATAAATTAGACCACATCAAATATATTGTTGAGGAAACATATTCCCACTCTCCCATCTCTCTCTCTCTCTCTCTCTCTCTCTCTCTCTCTCTTTTCCCCCCTCTCTCATTTTTCAGTTAATAAATTAGGCCACATCAACTATGTTGTTAAGGAAACAAGTGCCCCCCTCTCCTATCTCCCCCCCCCCCCTCTCTCTCTCTCTCTCTAACTTCCTCTCCCTCCTCCTCCCATGTGTATATGCTTGGGTGTGGGGGGGGGGGGGAGTATGTTTTCGCTTTGTCGTAACAAATAGTAGATGGCTGCCTAATCCATGTTCTAATTACCAGACAGACATGCGGACATGTGGAATCACGACCTCTGATTGAACATACCCGTGTTTTTATTCGTATGTGACCCATCACTCGCTGCCTACTGACCTTACAATGTTTGCGTCTGTATCAATTCTTACTATGGCAACTAATCAATTTAATCTAAATAAATAAACTACATGTAACTCTTGTTTGAGCTTTTCTGAGTTCAGGTAGCTAAAGTACCTTGATTGAGATATGAAATATGTCATCATTGTTACTATTAAGGAGGGATATAATATAAAATAGAAGTTTGAATGTAAAGAAATTTCATTTCCAAACACTTTTCCGATACATTATTTGTATTTTGTCCGGTTTGTATTTCAGACTTTTCTAGTTCCCACCAACCCAACATGGTATGAGTGGTGTATCCCTTGTGCAAGCACTTAACGTGAAATTGTTTAAACGTCACATGATATTGAAGAACTATTGAAAAACTACCTGAAAACATCGACTCTCCAGAAGTACGTCTATGGGATAATGTTAATTTATACATTGTATTTGGAAATCTGGCAGGGTTGTACACAATTACAGTTCATTACTTGGAGACGTTGTACGAACAAAAATATTTTGAACATGCAATCTCACAGACTCCATCAGATCATTATCATAGATATTTCTTGTCACGCTTTTGCAATATTATCATCATATGACACAACAATTGAAGATTACATGAATAACTCCAAGTACTTAATATTTGAAAAGAAAAATGATCCTGAGACCCATTTTACAAAGAAGTATGCTTTCAATGTTGTGTTGAACTTTTGAGCCATTGTTCTACGTTTCATATTTCACAAACTTGACCTATACGTTGAACCTGTGATTCGTGTTTACTTTTACAGAATGTTGTTTTGTCTGCAACATAATTTCAAGACATCATTGCAATGATCGGCATAGCCTCGCCTCAAGGCTGCTGGGAATTTCTTAGTTAATTCAATCAATAAAAGGGGTCTGGCTGCAGGAGACTAATCAATCTTGATTTCTTCCCCGGATCGCTCCAGCGTGAGCTTGACGAGAAAAGAGGAGAATAATAGTGACTATACTGCCTTACTCTGATAAATGGAAGCAACTAACAATAGAGACTTTTCTTGTAAATGAGCAAAATGTGTCTGTCACTTGCATTGGCATCAGTGCAACACCACATCATGTTAGATTGAATATCTCACAGCAAGATGAATATTTCTTGTCCAGACTTTGCCTGTATGTAGGGAATGCTGGGTACAATATAGGACTACCAATATCCCAGATTTAAGTTATTTGTCACTTGCTTCCTTTTTAGTACCAGATTCTAGCTTTTAGTTTGGATTAAAAAATGTTCAGAAGACTGGAAACTAGGCTATTCAACGGCAATGAAAACCAGCCAGCTTTTAACATGTTTCACATTAACATTTAGCTTGACTTCCACGAAACTCAACAACTAGAACATAACGCTGATGCTATCGTGGGTTTGTAGAAAGGATGCTGGAAAATCGGAAGTTGGTAAAATGGTGTCAGAGGATTAAATATATAGGGTGACAATTAGAGAATGGTGGAGAGATAGAAGGAGAAGGAGAGAGAGTGCGTGTGTGTCTGTGTATGCGCGTATGTGTGTGTGTGTGTGTGACATATGCGTAGAAGAGGAAGGAAGAGAGAGAGAGAGAGAGAGAGAGAGAGAGAAAGGGTGAGGGAAATGAGGAGGGGGGAGTTAAAATAAGGGCATCACGATGGGTATGCATCATTATTCATATCAAACCTCACTTTTCCTTGTGTATCTACACACACTTCAAGCAAAGTGAAACTGCAAAATGTAACAAAATAAACTTCACATTCTGACAACATTCTGAATCTTTCAAATCCCAGTCAACCTACTATGAATACTTGTTTTCTACAGTGTAGCCACGAAACCTTGCAAAAAAAATTACGATGCCTTCTCTCAAACGTATTGATATGAATTTATATTACCCCGTTGTATAGCCCCACTTACAAAATGCTATATTCAACCAGTTCTGGCTGATTAAGTGGGTGACATTGGTTTGACCTATCAGGGCATCTATTTTTGCCCATGACACATAGATATTTTCTTTTAACTTATAGTGACTCAACGTAACATCCACCTTCTCCATATAATTTGAATACCCGTTCTGCCATGGAAACTGGTGAATTCTTTTGTCAAAAATTGGCTTTTCGGCTCAAATTTAGAAAAACATTTGTTGTGTTGATGATGAATTAGTTTAAATCGGGTCTTTTCTTATTGATTGCTTCGCGACAAAAGGTTAGACTGCAAACTCTCGAAAGAGTGCCCCAAAACTGCCAGCCACATGAATGTCATTCCAGAATCCTTCTACACACACTGCTAGAGGCGTTAGTTCACTATTCAACATAACAAAACAGTGCATTGAAAGCGGGTAAAGAAATAATAGACAAAAGAACTTTACCAGTTCAAAACGGTTTCCATCTTTGAATAACGGGGTGTGTAGCCTTGGCAAGCCCGAGATATAATTATAGTGGAGTTAATACCACGGTTCATATCCACTGTGTACTTGATAAAAGGATAGACCGTTTGACCCTATGAGATTCATGTACATTGCTGCTGAGCATGAACACATGGGGCACACACAGACAAGAAGTTAAAGGGATAGTTTACCCTGAAATTAAAGTTGGTTTCAAGAAAAGTAGAATCGTGAATGAAATAGATTGGTGAAAGTTTGATGAACATCCGTCAAAGAGTAAGAAAGTCATGATCTTTCAAAATGTTAATTTTGTGACGTCACATGCGTGCTGCTCTCCCATTATGTTGGGTAAATTTTATTGAAAATGTGCATATGATACATTTTCGCGCACATACCAGTACGATAAACAATAGTCCCGTTATCAAAAACAGAAAAGGAGTAATTTATTGAATCATACTACACAAAACATATGGGGGAGCATCTCGCAGGTGACGTCACAAAACTGACATTTCAAAATATCTTAACTTTTTCATTCTTCACAAATATGTTGTTTTTGTGTTTCTGCTTTTACTGATACCAACTTAACTTTGGGGTTAACTATCCCTTTAAGGAGTTCTCTAGCAATATATAGTTACAATATAAAGCTAGTTAATGTCGGGTCGTTTGTAAATCTAGTCTAATACCCGCAGACCCTTGTACTGACAACTTTATTTTGACCGTCATTCTAACTAACTTTCATAAGAATAATGCTGGTCGCAGAGAGATTTCTTGTTAACTTTACAATAAGCATGATAAGAGTATGAAGGAAAATCATGATAATTTTCGATTCATTTGTATTTGAAGAATAACAAGGAAAGCCTGATACGCAAACTATGAAGAAAAATATCATTTGTTCGTATTGTATCGTTCGTGTTGTTCGTATGTATTGCTAGCAGTTATTCCTCGACACGGTGCATAAACCGCAAGAGCAGCATGGGTCCAATTTGTGAAATTATAAACAAAAAATTGATATAGAATTCTAATAATGCATGAAACATGTTCAAACAGAGAAGTGTTAGTTTTAAGAACTCGCACCTCCCTCACCATGCTAGTTCGACTGTGTATAGGCATGGAAGGTTTGTAGACGAAGCGTGCCTTTAAAATGCAAATTAGATGTAAAAATGTCGTTAAAAGGGACTCGCAACCTATAAGCTCCGTGAGACCCAAATTTAGTCTGTGAACATGAACAATGATCACGTGTGAACAATACGTCAACTGATATGAAGAAAAAAATAGCTAGAGGAGAAGAACAAAAAAGTTTCATGACCGCGTCACCATGACGCCATACTTGCGTCTACAAGTCTGTAAAAACCATAATCACCAAATCAAGACTTTGCTTTCAACTGAGGCTAAACACGTTTTCTTACAAATTTGTTTTTAGTATCAAGCACACTGAGAAGTATTAAAGATTTTGGTGGAGTAAGAATTATGGTCTAAGTAAACGAGCAAGACAAACTATTATCACATGTTAAGTTCAGCTTCCAATAGGCACCTGTACAAAATCAGAAGAAGCCTGTTAACTCTAAAGTTTTCGATGTGGATTTACGTCCTTTGAGATATAAGCTCTTCAATTATTGTAGATAGGTGTTAGAAGTTCTGCGT
>OZ022594.1:20586804-20811804 GCA_963669155.1 Arbacia lixula
ATAATAATGATAATAATAATAATAATAATAATAATAGGAATAATAACAATAATAATAATGATAATATTAATGATAATAATAATAAAACTCCACATTTCTATAGCACACAATGTACATGAAGTTTCTCTACTACCATCGGATTCAAATATTGCAGACCTTACGTAAAACATTCAATTAGGTAAACCATTATACAGGTATTCAACATGACAATACATGTACAATCCAAATGCTAGATAAAGAAATCATGTGATGTGAGTCCTTGTTGATATAAATATCGTGTGTGTTGATGAATTCTTGGCAATGATAATTATGATGACAATGATATAATCAATCAATCACATCAAGGGTTGAGCTCTCGCTCGATCAGAGGCTGATTTAAGCTTCGTCATTCACCTTGTGGTAATCATGGTAATATAATCTGAATTATAAGGATCATCAGTAAAAGAAATGCTCCAAAGGGGTTTGAGAAAAGAAGAACGTTTAAGACTGAACAGAAAAGAAGCTTGTATATGCAGGACAAAGAAAGCGAGGGAGAAGAAGGTAACGAGTAACATGGTCCCATCTTCTAAAGAGTTGCGATTGATCTGAATAGATCAAAAGTCCAATCAACTGTTTATATTGCACAGAGTTACGACTGATATCAATCGTAAGTCAAGTTGCGAACAATCGTAATTCCTTATGAGACATGACCATGATGACCATGGATTGACAGAATTAAACAGTGGACATGTCTTTGTTACGCAGTCGTCAGAAGAAGAGGTAAACATAAGAGGAGGTCTTATGAAGGTCACGTGAAGGTGGAGGCGTATGTACAGCAGCCAACCCCCGGCTCGAGACGGCACTCGATGATTGATTAATTGATTGATTGATCGATTGATTGATTATCACCATGCCTCAACCCCGGTATGGGGATGATTGGGATGGCATAGGATCGTGAGTCAACAAGATGAGTGCGATTGACTGTCTTACATCGCCTCCGTCAGAAGACCGCTGACCACACAAACACAATCACTCCCTCATCATCACCACGAGGTGTGCAAGCAATGATAAACATAAGCATGATTAGACGGTATGTGTGTGTGTGTGTGTGTTGGGGGGGGGGGGGGGGTGTATCTGTGTGAGCGTGCATGCGTGTGTTTGTAACCTATGTATGCACGCTTGCAGACTAACTTTCCATTTACACCGCATTTAGGCCGGCCTCGGGCCTCCTTTGCATTTACACCAAGTTTTAGGCCGGCCTTTTAGCTTGGTGTAAATGGGGTCCAAGAGCCCGATATAGTATCTCTGCGGTATAAATGGGTTATACTGATCATGGTGGGCGAATGTATGAGCGCATGCGTGAGGAATACGTTACATTACATTGTAGGCCCACTAGCAAATATGAGAAATATTGTCTTTTTTTTCGTATGTTTTTACCGACGTTAAATGGTGTATATCATACAAGCATATAACTTGGTGTGTGTGTGTGTGGGGGGGGGGGGGGGGGGGGAGGGGGGGGGGAGAGGGGGGGGGGAGGGGGGGTGTATGTGTATGTGTGTGCGAGCGTATGTATGTATATATGTATGTATGTATGTATGTGTGTATGTATGTGTAACGGATATGAATATATGACCCCAGGCAAGATTTTCCATGTGAAAAGTCCCATTTCTCTTTATTATAGTACTTTCACATTTTAGAGTAGAACCAAACTAAGCTGCATTACGGTCAGTTCACATTTGACTGGATGTAAGGTTGTTTAGGAAGAGATTTCTAGGGAAACCTTTAAATGATGACGTACATCTTTTTCAGGTGAACCAGGAGAGTTTAAGGACGAACAAATAATCCAACTCCAGTAAATCTTGGCCATTTGCAAAGAAAACTAAAAGAGAGAATATTGCCTAGGGGAACGCTCAGTCCCTTACGATGACCGAACCCAAGGACAATGCTTTAAATCACCAGTGGCTGGACATGTGTTCAAGGGAATTCCACCTCCTCATAGAAGCCTGAACATACACTTGTAAAAGGAATGTTTTGGAGAACTAAAAGGTCTGTGCGGAAGTGTATTACTTTTGTTTACAAACAGCACTTTCTCATTACTATTGTTTATAAACACAGCACTTTCTCTGAAGTGAAAGTAACTGTGACGTAGCCTCTGATTTCTATGAATGAACTGGAGAACAATATTATTTTTCTCTGAACTTGAAGAAGGGGTGACAGGAAGAAGACCTGTTGACCAATAAGAATTAATATTTTATACTCCGTCCCCTTTTCTTATACTCTCAACCAATTGTAATCAAGTAAACACTTCTTCACCAGGTGATTGACACACATTGGAACATGTAGTGTAGGGGTAATATAAAAGAAGGATGCAAGGAGGAGAATCTTCAGAGAGTTTTAGAGTTTCTCCAGAGTTTTCAGAGTTATTCCAGAGTTATGGAGTTTTAGAGTTATAGAGTTTTCCAGAGATCCAGAACAAGTTAGCCCGGGAGGGGAGAGATGACGACAACTCTACATGGGAGATGAGACTCCAACAGTCTTGTTATAAGTTGGAGATGGAGAGTCCACTTGACTAAGAACAGTTTGAAGCACAAACCATACTCGTGTAAAGTTCCAAGCAATAACGCCTCCGGATTGAGATGGACAGACTACGAGCATAGTCTTTACAGAACTCTAAGTCTTCGTGAAAATGCAACCAGCGTCGTATAATCTGGATATGCAGACAACGTCGTAATAACTGGACATGCGGATGACAACAGAGGGATAACTGGACACGCGGAGGACCAGCTTCGGAGATCGGGATGACAGCGACTGAGATGAGACTAGCGATCCAATAATTATTAGAGAGCTCTCGCGCGCGCTTTCCAAATCAGAAGTACCGTACGTACGTGAGTAGATAAAATGTTTTGTACTATTTAATTTGTGTATCTCATGTACCATTAAGTAAAATAAATGTTAGCGTTAATGCTTCCCAATGGCATTTAGATGTGTCGGACCATAAACTTTGTCGCTAATAAGCCAGTTCGTAATTACAATTTGCGCATGAGCAGATGAAGGTCATAGTGACCAAACCAGCTTGTTGGTTTTTAAATCACTGAGATAAGCATCATCATTAATAAGTTATTTTAGCATATGCTTGTTATCCAATTTATAAAAGAACACCAAGGTGTTCAATCATGGGGTATTTGACAACAGGCCAAACGACAACAATTAGTTTACAATAAACAATGTAATAGAAGCTTTCCCAATTGTTCACAGACCGTAGCCTACTATTCTTGTCACCTGTTTTGAGATGGTTCCTTTATTAGAGGTTGAATATCACAAATTGCTATGTCGGGTAAGCACATTACGTAACATCTCCTTTTGAAATGGTATATTAATCAACTGCTTATCCTAATGAAAAAGGGAAAGGTCATAGTGACCAAACTTGCTCCAGAGCTAACTACGAACTGGTGTATTGTTATGTCTTGTCTTCCCAGACCAGAGTGATGCTTCAGTGAGAGTGTGTGGTGGTTTGTGTAAGGACATTAAGGTCAGTCAACCATTTAAATAGTAATGTCTGGACCCTAGCATATTACATACAGACCAAACGATAAAGTGGCTCCCCAACCACGAATGCTATGGGTTACATATGTATGTATCTGTCTGACTGTATGTGTATAATTTATGTGTTTATATCAGTGTTCATACCAAGCATTGTCTGAAACACTTTAATTGAAGGTGTGTCAACAAAAACAAAAACACGGTTATTATCGCTGTCTATATGTGTATTAGTGCTAATACCATGAATAACCAATAGCTCCTTAATTGAACGTGTGTCGACACCTAGGGAATGTGGGAAGGGGGTGGTGGGGGATAGGGGGGTATAGGGGTGAGGAGGAAAAGGGGGCGGTGAACACCTTGGGGAAGGTGTAGGAAACACGGGCTAGCCAAAGCCATGATAACATCCGCGTGATCATTATCGCTGTCAGCGCCGTCCTAAACAGCGTCACAGATGTAATGATCGAATTCCTATTACATCACTTTCCACCAACTGTACACACACATATCTAATACAGAAGTATTCCGTCTAGCATCGCAAGAGTTTGATTAAGAGAAAAGTAAATCTCACTTGCGAAAGAGAAACAGCTTTTCAGACTGTTCATCCTCTCTGGAGAAGTGGCTAACTGCCTTCATGACCTTCGTTTTCAAATCACACTACGTGGTGCAATCTGCATGCTATGCCGTTGCGGGAAACCGCGAGGCAATGAAGTGCAGGCGCCAAGCGGCAACGAGATACCGCTTCTATGGGAACGATGCATGAGAGTGACGAGCGACAAGATCTGGCAAGGTACGATGGCAAAGATGGTCTGTGGTCGCTCGTCAGTGACGCATCAACGTGTGAGTGCTGCTACCAGGCACGCAGCTGTCAATCATTGCCGATGGGGGCATCTGACTCGTACGTGACGCATTACATAATCATACCCCCAGGGTCAAGTTTAAGCCTCAATTTGAGAACTCCGCCCTTGATTTCACTTTTCCCTTTCCTCTTCCTTCTTTCTCTCAAAGTCAAATTCCAATTCAACTTTATTCGTGCATGATATTAATCCTGGAAACTCGTCATAGGTATTACACACAAAATTATGTTTTTACGTAAAGAATGATAGGAGAAGGAAAATATACACACTAAAGTAAAAGTACAAATAATAAGAGAATTGGAAATTACTAATTTGGACAATAACGTGAGAAATAGACAACAAATTGTACTCTCCCCCATCCTCTCACTCCTCCGCTCCCTCTTCCCTTCCTTCTTTGTATCTTTCCTTTCTCTCCACCATTTCTCTCCCCCAATTTTCTCCCTTTCTCTCTTTCCTCTTTCCCACTTTCTCGCCACCCTTTCTTCCCCCCCCCTCGTCCCCTCCATTCCTCTTCCTCTTTCTCCTCACCCTTCTCCTCCCTGTTTTCCTTTCCCACCTACCCCGCCCCCTCCTTGCCCCCCTCCCACCCACGTTTCTTCCACCCCTTTCTCTTCTTCCAACTCCCCCCTTCCCACTTCTCTCTTCCCTTTATCTCCCCCCTTTCTCTCCCCCCATTGACCCATATTCACCAACGGGCAGTTGTCTTGTCTATTTTGGCGGCGCCCATCCTACTGTCTCCTATATCTATGCTGCATTATGTCCGCCACAAATATGATGAATCACAGGGTGTATTTCTGACCCGTCCCGTCCCGTCTCTACCATCATTATAAGTCACCGGGTCTATTCTGGTCAGTCTCTAGTCAGTCTCTGGTCAGTGCTAGTCCTTCATCTTCCATGCTTTTCTCGCAACCTCCCTTTCCGCGTCGCTTTCAAAATGGTCGCACATGTAATACAGGCAACTCTAATGAAGGATTATTTTGTCTGTCTCATAATGGGTTAATATATTAGTAACGTAGGGACACTTTCCTTATTCACTCATTTTCAAGCATTTTTAATGGTGTTCTTCAAAACCAGATACACTCTTGCAATAGACCAGTTCGTAGTTACACGATGGTTGGACAATTCACTGAATAAATTCTACAAGAATGCAGACTGGGATCTGTTCATTAAGGCGGATGGGATGATGGATGTGAATACATTTTACAATGTGCCCAAAACAACAATACAAACAGGTGCGCATGGTGGAATGTTCTTTTACTGCCTTTCAAAGCTGAATGATTGTTGTCATATCTGCATGATAATGAAGAGAAACCTGGTTGAGTATCTAATGAATTTTAAATTTACTCTGTGAGTTGTTCAATTGACCCGAGGTTATTCGTACCAGCAACAATCTGCTCATGCGCACATTGTAATTACGAACTCGCTTATTTAGGGTGTATGGGCTTTATACTGCCCTACTCTGACAAAAGAAGCAATTAACAAAAGAGACTTTTCTTGTAAATGAGCAAAATGTGTCTGTCTCTTGCATTGGCATCAGTGCAACACCACATCATGTTAGATTGGATATCTCGCAGCAAGATGAATATTTCTTGTCCAGATTTTGGCCGTAGGTAGGGAATGCTGGGTACAATCTAAGAATACCAATAACTCAGATTTTAGTGAATTGTCACTTGTTTCCTTTTGTCAGAGTAGGGCAGTATACTTCTTTGAAAAACTTACATGAATATTTATGAATGTGCATTGATATTGATAAGTTACATGAATATGGTGATTTTGTTTTCAATATTGATGAGTGTGTACGGACATGATAAATAATACGCCTGGTATAATAAGGATGTATGAATAAATGTTTTTTTTTTTCTCCTGAAATGATATGATTCATACACTTTGATGCGACGTGAATATATTGTTTCAAATATGAATTTCTCACCAAGCCTATATATAAATTGTATTACATTTCATTTTGGCGTGCAAGCTTTGAGTTACAATGACCTCGATCTCAATAACAGCTAACGCGATATGATTAAAATGATAAAGAGTGTCCTTGATTCAAATCCCCAATGTCAATCTCACAACAGAATGAACAGAAAAGCATCAATAACAACCGCAAAAGCTATCAAGTAATGATTGTCAAAAAATATATATATTTTACGCTACATGACTAACGTCATAATATGATACAGCCGACCGTTTTGAGTTTGGGATCTTATCCATTCTACGATCTTACCGCTGCTCCGTCATCACCCACTTTTAGCGTGATTGACTCGCGAAAAAGGGGGTCAGCGAAAAGTCAACATTTACCAGCTGATAAAGTTTCCATACATTAGTGTTGCTCCATGTTTCACTTGAGAAGGGGTATATGTGTATGATATGACATTGTCATGCCTCTCTTCTCATTCCTGAAGGTATTCGCATTTTTAACAAAGGCTCTGTCTCTCTTTGTCTTGGGACTTTCACGATGTCGTGAGAGGGATTCGAACTTGTAACCTATCAAACAGCAAAACAATTAGTATAACTTTATTCATATCGCTTATCTCGATGTGTAGATCATATTTATCAATCACAATTTCGTCACGAATCGTCTCTCTTTCCCTCTCGCGAGTAAAGCGTGACGATCCAGAGTTTATTTCTTCCGAGACGACATCAACATGCCGCAGGAGAGTTCTTTGAACTTTCAACAAGCTTCTGCTCTCCCCCTCTGTCCCAAACAATCTAGGCGAGATCGCTGATTGGAGGAAGGCGATTCGCTTTATGTCCGTGTGTATCTGAAGCGAGATCTGCGCGATATGCGATGTGATGACGTCATAATCATGATAATAATAAGCAATTGCTGGGGCGAGTTTGGGGCAGGGGGGTATGGTTATGCCCTGCGGACGGTTTGTTTCTTGACGTCATCAATTGGCTAAATATGCGATTGATGTGATTGGAGATCTTTTCTTTCTTCTTGAATGTGGATGCTAATCTTAAAGATGTATCAAATAGCTTGTATGCCCACATACACAAACACATACCAATGCGAACGAACTTACATACACACACACACACACACACACACACACACACACACACACACACACACACACACACACACACACACACACACACACACACACACACACACATAAACACACATACACGGAGGATACTCAAAGGCTAGGAACAACAAGGGCCAAAATTACGGAGACCTGAGGAGCGTTCCATGAAAGTTCTCAGCACTGACAAGTTCTCTTTCTCCAACAGTTACCATAGTAACAGTCAGAGGCTAGTGCCTCTCAGCCAATCAAAACCGAGAATTTCACTAAAATTTTCAGCACTGACTACTTAGTCAGTGCTGACAAATTTCATGTAACGCTCCCCCGGAATCATGGCAACACTGTTTTACCGTTTTACCGGTTCACATTCTCGTTTGATTCCAAGATTACATGATTGTGTGAAGGAATCTTTTCAAATTTTGATAGTCGTTGAAATCAAAAGATAGCGAGACAATGGATGAGGCCTAATGGATCTGCTATCGTTTTAGGTCCTGCAATCTTCTCCACTGCTATCCCATACATTTAAAGGGATAGATCGCCCTGAACATGCTGAAGATAATTTGGTTTCAATAAAGCAGACAAATGTAAGAAACATATTAGGGAAGGTTTGACGAATATCCGTCAATGGATAAGAGTATTATGATCTTTTGAAATTTCAATTTCAATTCAAGATAATCCCTTTAACTCTATGTGTGGCACCTGTGACATGTAATAAACACAGCATTACTGCCCTACTCTCACAAAAGGAAGCAACTAACAAAAGAGATTTTCCTTGCAAATGAGCAAAATGTGTCTGTCACTTGCATTGGCATCAGTGCAACACCGCATCATGTTAGATTGGATATCTCGCAGCAAGATGAATATTTCTTGTTCAGAATTTGCTTGTATGTGGGGACGGCTGGGTACAATCTAAGAAAAGCAATAACCCAGATTTGAGTGATTTGTCACTTGCTTCCTTTTGTCAGAGTAGGGCATAGCATATATCACATAGCACACAAAGTGTTAATCGATCAAATATGAAGTTAACAGACGCCGAAGTTATTCTTAGATTGGAGGGTCAAACAGGGGTAAGATTCACGCAATTCCGTATCCCACTCGCACACTTGGGACCCTTAATGACAGAACAAATTAGATCTTCTTCACATCCGATGCCAAATTGTGGTGGGAAAAGAAATTCCGTCAACAAGTGAAAAAAAAACTCCAACTCCATCAACACACAAACACACGTGGTGCTATTTGGTGGGGCGTACGTGTCTTTCGTCGCGTTGTGATACACATGTTGCTGTCTGACCGGAACGGCTCCGTGATGTTACCAAAGAAAGGAAAGTTTGCGAGCCGATCGACGTTCCCTAAAAATTAGGTCGAGTGACCATTGGCTGCGTGTGTGAGTATGGGCCAGGAAATTAGCCCCGTCGGATCTTGCTATGACAAATTGCGAGCCGCATTACCGCATGGGGGTGGAGGGTGGCGGGTGGGGGATCCCCCTCTTTTTAACTTTCTGCTGGTGACGCTCTTGAGCTCCATTTTAATCAACTTTTCCGAATGTCAACACACGGGGGGTGTAGACATGGTAGATGAAGATTATGGGTGCTCGGACAGAGGGGTTATCATAATAAAGATGCCGTCGCGGGAAGCGATTTGCCGCTACGCCGCTTGTCATACCGTACTCACAATGTGCAGATGATTTCAAATCTTTTAAAGATTGCTGAACGATCCATCTCGGCAATCAAATTTTATTTCCTTTGACCATGGGCTCAAGGGTCCGTGCTTTAACAAAAACGATCATATCCCTATGTACTTCAGACATGCCAACGGAGGAGATCCGTTAACCGTATCGCAATTAGGCATCCATGTATTTGGAGATTTAAGGATCTACCATGACACTTTCAGATCGTTTCAGATTTGATGTAGTACGAATAATGGAGTCCAGGAATACCACTGCGTGTTTTCAGCCTTAACTGCAACATGAAATGCCAAACGGTTGGGGGGGGGGGGGGGGGGGGGTCTCATATTTTAATACGGCATCCATACATGTAGAGCTTTGAGGATCCCCATTTTGAGTCGTTTCAGATGTGATGAACTACGAACATAAGGGCAATAAATGAAGTCAACTGAAACGCCACTTTGGAAATATCAAATGGCAACAAAAAAATATAATGGTAATTTGGAATACCGCGATGTGGCGGGTGGTATATGTAAGGGTATTATTTTGTGCGAATCATATTCACTCGTGTTTCGCCATCTCCATTATCAAGTTCTCGATGGACATCATGATCTTCCTAGAGCGAATGTTACTAAATTTAATTTTTTGGGGTTAATCGATATTTTTATCGTTATCATTGTTATCTTATATTTGCCAATTCCATTTCTAAATCTGAGGTCAGCATCATGATATTCTTTTCACATGAACAAACCAATATCAGATTCCACTCACATGCACAAGAATTTTCATTTAAATGTATTAATCTTTAATGATTCGTGCCGGCGCTCATATACGATATAAACTGAACGCAAAAAGGCGCCCATATTTTTTTTTTAAAGATATATGACATCATAATCTTTCTACATGTATCAGATCCCACTTATATGACTCGGAATTAGATTATAATTTGTAACGAATCTATAAATACGCATACGGGTGCTCAGATCTGATATAAAATGAACGCTGGAAGGGGAATTACTGTTTGGTATACTAAATCTGACATCATGAATTGATTCCTTCATCAGACGGTCCATAAACACTGATAAATCAATTTGTCAGGTAGTGGTAAATTGCTTATGGCACACTACATAAACATCCTAAACAAAAGCTATTAAAAGACGCATTTCTGAATGTAAATTCAACCATGACAACCAAGATACTGATCCAAGACATCCCAGATCATTAACAAATTTAGACTTTCTTGAAACATAAATTACACAATTGAGATGTGATCCTGGCAACGGATTTCTATAAATAAGACTATGCAAACAAACTAACTCACCGGGCAACATTGTGGCTGTTTTATTTATGAGATATTGAATTATATTTCATGAGGATGATAAAGTTCGCTTGCCAAGTTCAATAGTGAGTTTATATTTCCCTAGTGAGTACGTGCTTCCCCCTCCTGCCTGGAGCTAGGCATGAAAGGAAGGAGGAAGCAGAGAAGGAGAACATGATGAGATAAAGAAGAAGAGAGACGAGTTTGGTCACGTGGTACTGTAGGGGTGACGGTGATATAGAACAAGGCAGAGACATACATTGAAGTGCATGTGTGTTTGTGTGTGGAGTAGCGTGTGGGTGTATTTGTGTGTGTGCGTTAAGGGAGAGTGCAACAGGGAAACATGAGCATAGTAAGAATGAATAAAGATGAGAATTAAATAAATCAGGCACAGAGAGAGAGAGGGGAGAGGGGGAAGAGGAAGGAGGAACGGATTATACAAGAAGAAGTACAACATTAACATCAGGAACAAAAAGAAAATAGGAGAAAGAGGATAACAATAATGATGAAAAGAATTGTCCACAACAAAAACGGAAAAAAGTGCAAGTCAGGTCAGTGTTAAGTTATATGTAAAGAAAAAAGTCTTCATTAACCCGACACTCAGCCTCTTACCGGATGCAATCATGCAGGCACCCGTTACCATGGTGACGAATTAATTTTGACAGTGCGGTTCCCATCCTGGCGGTTTCCCATGTTCCCCTGGCGCCTTGATGGCATGTATGGTGACAAGGGTTGGGGGCTGTCTAGTACCTGTTATTTGGGGGCCGTGTTCGCTAATTGATTTGAAAACGTAGACCTCAGTATGCCATACGGTACCAGGGGTCTACCGTCTACCACACGGCCTCACTAAGACTACCACAACACAACTTCCGGAATGTCCGGAGAAAATGGAGCATATCCTTAACCCCTTACGTGGTGCTCTCACACCAAAACGAAAAAAAAAGACTCCTGCTATTTTGCCCGGTCTAGTAATATCTCCGATAAAATAATACTAGTACTTTAGACCTTACCTACTCAAGTATAGAGTACCGACGTGTGACGTCATTTGAGCATTATTGTCAAGACAACTGTTCCTAAACTATTCGGGTAGAGCAAGCAGCGGTGATCACAGCGGGGACCCTAATTGAAGGTGCCCGACACTAGCCCGCTAGATCGGTCCGGTAAACCTCTCACTGGAGTGATTTTGTTTCGAACTAGTTGTCTTGACAACATGCTAATAATTATATCAACACAACTTCGGTGCTGTATACAGGTAAGTTCTCCAAGGTCGCGGGGATAGTTGCAGTGTGAAAGCAAACTACGAGTAGTTCTATCCCACCGAATGCAAACGCTCACAACGACGAGAACTTTCTTATATATAAAGAGCCTCTTCTTGGAGGACTGAACAAATATACTGATTATCGGGGGTTTTCAGGTCCTCGATCTGATCTCGTAAACTATAGGTATTTTCCTGATTAGGGCCATGTTGCATATAGAGTTTCAATTATTGTAACTTACCATCAGCTGTAACTACCATGGTAAGAGGTGCAATTATGAGAGCTCATTGGCTGTTGTCATGGTATTTACCATTGGTGGAAAGTTACAATGATTGAAAAGCTATATGCAACATGGCCCTGGGATGTGTGAAAGCGCCTACTACCAAGCCATAAAAAAACTCATGATTTTATAAACTATTCATGTACTCACTGTAATGATTATTTTATTATTTATTGTTGTTCCTTTTTGTTAATCTTGTAAAAGTGTATTTCATTTTGTTGTTATATATGTTGATTAAGTTTGTCTAATTACGCAGTTTATTCATTACACCACTTGTAAATGTTTTGTATGTACATACAGGGCGCACCTGTGAAGCAGTTTTTTTAACTGAGGTTGCCTACCCTGTATTTTTAAGGAGAACTTGAATAAAATAAATAAATAAATAGTAATGACAAAATTGCTACATATGGAAAAAATATCAACGGCATTAAACTATGTTGAGATAAAATGAGAAATAGGACGAATTATGTGAAAAACTACTTCAGACTGTAGCTCATCACTAACTGGCACAGCCCCCAGATGAGACATGACATGTACTGGTGTTACGTAAGAACAGTAAAACATGCACACAAATCAGTATTAGTCACCTGTTTAACTACATAACAGCCTGTGAAATATACATGTACAACATAGTAATGTACTATGATACTATGATATGTAATGTAACTATGATGTGCTTAATATTTAATGTAATGATATGTACTGATATGTAATGATATTTAATGATATGTAATGTAACTATGATATGCTTAATATGTAATGATATGTAATGTAACTATGATATGCTTAAAGATTGTCCGTCCCTTTTGCAGGCTTAAAATTTGAAATCGTCTATCACGATCGTAAATTGAAGAAAGTGTGATTCAAGACCATACCTAAGAATATAACATTTTGAAGCTTTCTGTATATGTAAAAAATTTCAGCCTTTAAATTTCAAACCGACTTTTTTTCGTACTACGAAAAAAGTATTAGTCTTTGTTACAGTATCTATGTGTTTATTATGCGTGTGTGAAATCCCAATTTTATGAGTAACTACCAAACTTTGGAGATGATTCCTTCCGTAGAACAATTTTTTTCATAATGCGTTTTATAATTTAATTAACAGATTAATCAATAAAGCAGATATTTCAACACAAACTGCTAAGAGCCTGAGGTAAAGACTATTAATCAGACGTTATTTACGTGCATTATTTGAATTTTACACTACGTATCAGTTTCAAATTGTGAATATAGAGCTTGCTAACACTTCTCTATATGTTTTGCCAATGTTTCGATGGTTTTGTGGTAATCTGAAAAAGGGACTGGCTGTCTTTAAAGGCAAGAGCGAAGAGTTCTAGTGATAATGGGCCGCAATCATTGTATGCTTGTTCTACCGCCATCACCAGGGTCCAGACTCAGTTCAATTTCAACGATTTCATCATGTGTCATGTTTCATGGTATCCCGAAATCCATGATCATTGGGATTTAAATGTCTTTACTTCATCTATTACCCCCTTCCTTACACTTTATCTTTTGATTTGCCACTGTTGCAACGGGGCACAATGTGATACACACCCATTTCATCTAAAAATAAACAAAATTGTCTTGTCCAGCACAGCACAAGATGGAGGAATAACTATATGAATCAATAAGTCAGTTTGTAGTTCCGTAAGCGCATGAGCAGATTATTGCTGGTATGAATGACCTCAATTCAATAGAGTACCGAAGTGATGTCATCATGTGAGCGTGTTGTCAAGATAATTGGCACTAAACACACTCACTCCAGTGAGCGGTTTAGGTGTCCGATATTGTCTATCGGGCTAGTGTCGAGCATTGCCGATGACAGTCCCCGCTGTGATCAACGCTGCTTGCGCTACCCGCGTTGTTTAGAACCAGTTGTATTGACAATAATGCTCTAATGACGTCACATTTCAGTACTCTATTGTACTACTCGCAGAGTAAAATGAATGTTCATTTATCGGGTGATCGACCGTGTTTTTTCCCTGTCACCATAGAGATATGACACATAATATGTTCTGAGACGGTAGTGAAAGAACATGCACCTGGCTTGATTGTTGTTCAGGGCTTACGGTGATTTTTCTTTTCACATAAATGATTCAACATAGCTCCAGGAACAAATCGCAGTCTTCATTCTTGTAGCACAATGTGTCTGAGTGATTGACTGAAAGCCCGACTATTGTGTAACTGTACGAACTTGTCTATCTGCATGATTTGATACGGAAACTTCTGTGCCTTCAGCTCCTAGTCATTACATCGATCACGGTGATATCTCTTACTCAGCTCTCTGTGGGATGTCAGCCGTCTTAATTCATTAGAACTTGACGTAAGACAGGCAGGATGAGAACTGGATGATTCAAGCAATGGCTAGATTTCCATCCAAATGCCTCGTATTTGTTTTTCTCCCTGTTTGAGTCCTATTTATAGCCCTTTGTATCACGGGTGAGTGACAATGAAGCGTAATTATCATTGTGTCGCTGCCTATTACACATCTTGACTTTTACACGATTATTTTTTTTAACTCATTCGGGACGAATGTTGGATGAAGCCCTCCTCAGTCAGTTTCCATTCTCGTCTTTTTGCTGTCATTCTGTTCCATGTTGCTGTGTTTGTGCATGTTGACATTTCGTCTCTCCACCTTCTCTTTTGTAGGCCCCTTCTTCACTTTTTCCTGTTCTTGGTTGCGTGTTTCAGTTTGTCAAGTAATGTTAAATTGAGCATTCTTCTTTCCATGGTTCTTTGTGTTGTTCTCAATTTATGTTCCATTTCTTTAGTTGTAGACCAGGTTTCTGCTCCAAACGTCAATGTTGTTAAAATGCACTGGTCAATTATCCTTCTCCTCATTGTAAGTGGTATTTTCATGTCGGTTAAAAGTTCCCTGTACATATTTTACAACATGAAGAGAATGCAAAATCAAATTCACCCAAACACCCATTGGACAAATGCATTATGTTACGAAATTAATCAACCAAATCGATTACAGCTTTTCTTTACCTAAACTTACCTTTCTATTTCGATTTAAAAACCCGAAAACGAAAGTTACAAGCAGTATTGTGCAATAAATCATAGATTAATGTCGTGAGTCTTTTAATTTCCATCTGTTCTTCATTCGTCCACCCATGGTGGTCCAGGAATCAAATCACGTGACGTGGTCGACACAATTTGTAACACTTTATATGTCCGTGAGTAATGAAATGAATATCATTATTTAAATGTTATTTCCCAATTCAAGTTAGAGTTTGACATGAAGTGGTTGTCACTTGAGCGTGAGAAGAGGCGTCGTATAGAATCATAATGCACTTGGCCTTGTCTGTCATCGCAGTCATATCGAATCAATCTACATTGTAAATTATTTCCTAAATTCATTCATGATGTAACAATGTGCTCATTCATTGGTTCTCATGCCAGATGATTGTATGTGGTGGGGTGGACCCCCCTCCTCCATGTTATCTACGTGCGTATTATTCCGTATTGTATCTCTCGTTACCCCCCCCCCCCCCCCCCCAACTCCCATCCGGCTACCCCACCCTCTTATTTCTTAATCTATATCCCTCATTCTCTCTTTCACTTTCGTTCCCTCTCAGTCTAAAATGTAAACTGTGTAACCCGTATTTATATCTCTCTATCTCCTTTCTCTTTCTCTCGCTCTCTCTCTCTCCCTCTCTCTCTCCCTCTCTCTCTCTCCCTCTCTCTCTGTCTCTCTCTCTCTGTCTCTCTCCCTCTCCTCTCTCTCTCTCTCTCTCTCTCTCTCTCACACACACACACACGTATACACAAAGACAAGAACAAACACGCGCTCACACAAGCACACACACACGCGCGCTCACTTCCTTTCTCTCTCTCTCTCTCTCTCTCTCTTTCGCTCCCCCCCCCCCCTCTGTCTCTGTCTGCCTGTCTCTCTCTCTCTCTCTCTCTCTCTCTCTCTCTCTCTCTCTCTCGCTCTTTCTTTCTCATTTTGTTTTATCCGCTCCACATTCTTTGTCATCTCCAAGCATTTTGTTCGTATATTAATGACCTCTCTGCTCCTTTTCGCACCCACATTATAAAGGTTATCAGGTTCAGGAAAATGATACCGCCAACCCGAAGTCACCCCTCCTTATGAAAAACAGACAGGTGTGCAATGCGCAGAGTATAGGTACACGAAATAAATATATGATCATCAATCATGTGTAATGTATATCACAGCAATATCAGAATATTTTGGTATTTTTCGTGGCAGAGCAAAGATCATATTACAGTATGAAAATTACCCATATTATAAAGGTTATCAGGGTAAGGAAAACTGAATAGATCGAGAGGCAAATAGTACCCTTCTCATGAGTCACAAACAACAGTTAAATAACCACATATATGAACATAAACATGATAAACAGATGTATATAATCATCGATCACGTGTCATGATAATCTGAGCAATATATATAAGAACATTCCGATGTTTTTGGAACGGAGTCAAAATGCCCATGGAAAAAATGACAAGGCGCGGTTACCATTGTTACCATGCTGGGATACACGTATAAGTAGATAACATATGAATTGAATTGAATTTGAATTTATTAACAACAACGAAAGCAATACAAAAACTTGTATGTACATGAATGAATCAACAACATGGTTCCCCCCCCCAAAACAAACAAACAAACAAACAAACAAACAAACAAACAAACAAACAAACAAACAAACAAACAAACAAAAACTGGCAAGAATCTAGAAATGTAGAAATGTAGAAATGAAACATGTTACTTGTGATGCAGCATTTTGAACAATTTTGTACATAAGTGAAAAACTTGATAATGAAGTAGTTAACGGGAATCATAAGTTAGCACAAGTGCTAGTTGAGCCTGATTCCGCATAAGCTATTGTAGAAGAGGGTGCCACGCTATGAGGGGGTACCCCCCTACGGGCCCCCTACCCCCCTTCCCCCCTCCCCCTTTCAATAATCAATGAGCTCTATGTTATGTGACGTACAGTGCTACTTGATGGACAACGCATGCAACAATTTACTGCCAAGACGCTTCGCCCTAATTGATGTAACATATCTCGTCTGCCACGCAATAAACACGCGGCATCTTCGGTATGTACTACAACAACCATTTCAGTATACATGGTACAGGCCCGTGAACAGACGAGATACCTTCGCGGCTCTGATTTAATGGGAAAAGCTACCTGGAAAAGATTCACGGATCGTACGTGTGTGCGTCTAACGTAGATGGATAGAGATAGGGAGAAAAGACGGGATGAGGGAGGAAGAGATGGGGAGCGAGAAAGAGAGAGCGGTAGAAAGATTGATACAGACAGAGAAAGAGGTAGTAATATGTATAGAGAGAGAGAGAGAGAGAGAGAGAGAGAGAGAGAGAGAGAGAGAGAGAGAGAGAACACATACCCATACACAAATTGATAAATAGATAAATGATTATACATTAATCATTAAATAGAAAGATAGATATGATATAGATAATGATATCTTGTTCATATATAGTGTGCGTGTGGGGGGAGATAAAGAATAAGGGAGGAGCGGAAAGAGAGACAGAGAGACATAGAGACAGATGGAGACAGGGAGAGATACAAATAGACAGAGACAGAATAAGAGGCCGAGACAGAGAGAGAGAGAGAGAGATAAGAGAGAGAGATGGGGGGTGGGGAGAGATAGATAGATAGAGAGAGAGAGAGAGAGGGGGGGGGGGGGAGATGAGAGAGAAATAGTAAGGAAGAAAGAGAGTAATAAAATTAATTTCAAAAGAATGTGTCAGAGAGGCCTGGGTTGGATACAAGTCAATCTCAACTGAGTTAAGCAGGCCAATTTCCTATCGTAAGACCTCTGCCGAGAAATAAGCACCCTCCTTCTGAAATAGCATCAGGGTTGCTGCGGTCATCACCATTACTATCCAATTACGACGTGTAAATCCCTTGCAATAATTGGGATGTACCGCACTACCTGTCTCAATTGGCACATTGTGACAGTGCGATGATCTATTTAGCGAGGAGGGGGGAACAAGCTTGGGGGAGAGGCGGGGGCGGGGGAAGGGGGGAGGGGAGGGGGGTTAAAGAGGACTAGCACGGACATTTGAGAAGGGCGTTTAAGAAGTATGAACATAATTGTGACAGCGTGATTATCTCGTTATCGAAGAGGGGGGTTCAAAAGGGGGGCGTATGGCGGAAGAACTCAGACATTTCATAAGGGCGTTTTAGAAGTCAATAGAAACACGATTGTTTCTTCCACTCTACGGACACTATGCATAGTCATGGGTGTATGTGTGTGTGTGTGTGTGGGGGGGGGGGTTAATGTGGAAGAGCACACGTTTCAGAAGGGCGTTTCAGAAGCATGAAATTAATGATTTCTTTCACACCTCGGACACACTAATATGCATACCTTATGTGGGGAGGCTGATATAGTAATGGGGGACAAAAGGCCCATTAAGTCTTCATGTGGCAGACGAACTCCTAGCCAATCTGATTTGTGTGCATTGATTGTGCAAGTTTACTTAAGAGTCAACTCACAAAGTGCTGGCCTAAATTGTCGTCTGGCGATTTACAAACGAATTATTTCCTATGCAATTGACGGGGGAAGAGGGTATAAAAAGGGGGGGGGGGCGGAAATCGGAAATACATATCCGAAAAACAACCACTAGTGCCATTCACTTGCTATTCCAGTTCATGAGTCAATTGACAGTTCTAATTAGCGAGACCAGTCCACCCATGGGTTAATTAATCAGAAGCTTCTGTGTATGCTAAGAATGTATGACAGGTGGTGTGGTAGACCCGTGCAGCGGATCCTTAAAACGGACAAGTTAATCAGCGCAATGTGTTAACACTTTGTGTGCCGAGCGCGATACTACTCTATGGCATTTGTCTGTATTACTACTGCAGAGATGCAACCATGGCACACGACGTATTAAACTAACATGAAATCTCTCTCCTATGGTCAAATGATGTGCGAATCGTTTATATGTATGTATATGTAGGTTATCATGCAATTACAGATGACCGCACGTTGTAAATATCCAGTCTTCTCAATAATTGATTAATTGATTGATTAATTACTTATTAGCGGCATTACTGTCAGTTCAATTCCGCTCCTATTATGCTCATGACGATGGTCAGAGCTAAATAGCCATGCAGAAAGAAACTATTTATAGCTTGATCTACCAAATACTAGGCTTTATATATCTTTGGTTACATCAAGTTATTGATAGTCGTCAGCCGGAATGATTAAATATCGATACCAGCACGACTGGTAATAATTGTATGTGCAATATGACTATGCTGATATCAATGATAAAACGAATACTGTTATGAATAACCAACATGTTATTCACGAAGAATGAATACTGAGGAAAACAGTAAAAATATTAATCATAAATTACTTCGTAAAACTACTTTCATGACCATTGCAATTCCCCTGTCACACTGTTATAAACAATGTGCTTTCAGCAATTTATAAATCAATTAAAGATTGGCATCATCACAGTCAAATTCCCCATCATCACCATCACAGGCACAAGCAAAATTATCATCTACATTCAATCTAATTGAATGCAACCTTGATATATACGTTAAATACTTTATCTAATTGGCAACGTAGATTAAAAAAAAACGTTTAAAGATAGTACAAGAGATTATCAATTAGTGAATGGCACATCTTCGCATAAACTTGTAATCGCCAATAGCCACAATGCTGGGTAATACCACGAATCTAAAAGAGATATTGAAAAAAAAAACGTTTATGCAAACTTAAAATCTATCATAATGGAATATCAGATTCACAATGGTCCATGTAGGTCTACATTAATATAGCAACCAATTATACCTAACACGCTCTCCCTTAACTCCAGTGTAAGCCACTTACCACCAATCAGCAGAATGAGTAGTGAGGTTACCAGCGCCTCACGATAGCCGCCCGGGCATCTCCCGGCTGCGCTGACCCGACCTCCCCGCTCCATCTCTGTTCCTCGGCTGCGAGTCTTCTGAGCTGAGTTTTAACTCCTCGAATACCGCGAGATGGGCGTATCGATGTAAACCCTATGATCCAATGCGTCGCCCGACACTGAAGGGGTTAAGCATCCACGCTAACCCGATAGTTAACAAATTAGATTAGGTCTTCCAACGGTCAGAGCTTCGCGTTACACTGTCAAGATGAACCAATGCGTGATCGTCGACAACACCATGGACCCTGCTAGTGTAACACCAACACAGAGACGCAATTCGTTTTGCCCGCATAAACAATACCGTTACTCGTGAATTGATAGAATGATGTACCAGTGGTAAGCTAATAGAGTGTGGTTTCCACGTAGAAAGAAACTCCTCCTCCTCTTCTTTGATGATGATAATACTGATAATTGCTATATCCTCATTAGAGCATTCTCCAGCGAGATTGGCAGACGATTTCCGGCTTGAAAGTATCGGTGTCCCGGATCGGTGTGCGCGCGCGCAATCGAGAAGACGATTTCGGATTTCGCAGAATCGTATCTTACGCCGCCTCGGCGAATTGGGATGAGGAAAGGGGGAGAGAAGAGGTATTAATCGGGGTGGGGGAACTCTGTCCGCGTAAGTGAATGACTGACAGCACGGCCTGTCAATAATACTTGTCAGAGCTGTCGAAACCCGGCCTACAAATTTGCGTCGACTACTTGACAGACTGCCAATCGCTTCCACGGATTGTAAAAAGTTCGAGGTAGCGAGCTATAGTGTACAGCGAGCACACATGTTTGGTATGAGAGCGGTGGTTGCTGTAAATGTGACTAATGAGATTCAAACTAAGAGCTGTGCGAAGTAAAAGCTACAACAGTGTCCATACACAATGTACTGTTGCCTTTGACTTTGTTACATTGTAACTGAGAGATAACAATGAAAACAGAAGAAGAAAAATAGTTTCCAGTCACTGACAGACTCTTGTCAACCAATCAGTCAGTGTGTGAGTGAGTGTGCATGAAGGAATGGGTCTGAAACTGCATAGACTAACATTCACATAGTGTGTTTATACCTCTAGCTTGGTGACGAGGCTGTTGGATATTTCTGCTCCAAACTAAAAGATAGAGTCTGATTATCAAAGACTAGTCATTGTATCATTCTCCTCTTCGCTGTGTGTTGAAGAATCCGAACCAGAATATGAGAAGGATTAGTCTACTGTAGTCAGAACCCTTTACTGAAAAATGTGGTTTAGATATGTCTAACTATCTGGGAGCAAGGCTAACATGCCTTCCGACAATTTTTGTTTTGTTAAGAATTTCCCAATAATGGCTAAAATATTCATTTTTGACTGACCGTAATATGTAAGAAAAAACTAACCAACAAGATGAGAAACGACTGATTTGACTTAAAAACGCTAGTCTTAACCTACCGACGCATGTATTTACGAAAATTATTCAATTGACCTGTTCGTAATTTATCCATGGTCGGACAATCCACTATACTACTTGACTGCTGACTGGGATTTTTTCATGAAGCTGTGTTGGATGATGGATGTAAAGACATTTTACAGCATGCCCGGAAGTTCTTTCACTACCTTCTCAGAGCTGAATAGCTGTTGCCATAATTGCATGATAATTTTATTCACCCAATTTTACTCCATTGTTCATCATGTTTTACGAAAACGGAAGTGCAGCGATTATAAAAAGTTTATTGATCCGTGAATAATAATTTGCTGGGTATAAGGTTTATTTCCTGTATTGAGAGGCCCTTTGTGCGCTAAATTTACCGCTGTTCTATGTCATGTTTGTGGTCTGTGGTTTTGTACCCCAAAAAGGTATCACTGGTGCATACTGTTACTAGCCTTAACACAGTTACACCTGTTGTAGCGACCACCTTTATAGAAAGACTATCTGTCTATAAAGACCACAATTGTTGTTTCCTTTGAAGCATGCTTCTCATTGAAACCTGTAAATAAAGAATATCTGCTCATGAAGACCAAATTTCTTGTCTTTATTGATTAAAGTTGAGTGTTTTATAAACAGGTTTCACTCTATTAAAGTCTCTAACTTGTCAGGCATGTGGAGATCTTTGAGCTAGTCTATGCATTCAGCCCCCATCTATTCAGACAAACCATGGACCTACTACGCATGGACAGGCTGACTGACACGGGTTTGTGCATTTGAGTTCCTGCTAAAGAATATGTCTGAGTGCGCGGGTGGTTATCTAGTTATAGTTGCTGGTGCAGTGCGTAATGTAAATTATCGCGCTATAAATACGATCGAATTCCGTCCAGGCGCTGGACATTGGTGGACTAGTAAACTACATACATGGCAAATGTCTCATTTAGAAGAAGACTATCCCCGGGAGACTATCATCACTAGTCAAGGTGAGATTGATGAGTCGGTTTACGATTCCGTTCCACTAACATGACTAAGGTCAATGAAAAGGCGCCTATGGGTGCTTAGTATCAGTACAAATGCAGTGTGGGCCTTTGGCTCGGTTACATCCAGTGCCCAGTCATGATTAGCCTACCTTCCAGGCTGTTTGGCATTTCTTATTCAAGCTATTCAGCAAAGGTCTCTGGCTGCAGTAGACTAATCGTCCTTGAGTTCTTCTCCTGTTCGTTTAAAGGGCATATACTGTACTGGGAAGGCAAACAAGCCTTCAAAATGTAATTGTTAGCAATCTTCTTGCCAATGGTCTTAAATTTAGGTATTGTCTATTTTAGAAGCTTGCTGAAAGTTATTTGCCCTCAAATGATCTACATTTGGACTAATGCGTGATTAAATCACAAATCCTCAAAATGTTCGGCCCGAACATTTTGAGGATTTAATCATTAATCATTAATTACTCCATATGTGGATCATTTGAGGGCAAATAACTTATAGCAAGCTTCTATTAATGATCAATACATGAATGTAAGACCATTGGCAAGAAGATTGCAAACAATTACTTTTTGAAGGCTTGTTTGCCTTCCCAGTACAGTACATGCCCTTTAACTATGCCAACGGACTGGGAGAAGAGGAGTGTGATAGACTGACTAGTCTTTTGAGTACCAGACTCTAATAAGTCAGTTTGGATTATAAATGTCCAACAGCCTGAAGCCAGGCTATATAAGGCCATTGAAGAGTTTAAGATTACCACGGCTGTAACTGCGACTATGACGCGCAACCTTCATGTCTCATTGTAACATCTACTCCATTATCACCATCCTCCCTTTCTTTTACTTTTGTCTTTTGCACTCTCTTGTTCGCTTGTAATATCTATTGTGTATTTATTTTTGTTTATATTGCTTTCCTGTGTGTGCCACATGTGTGTTAATTAACAAGTACTACACACGAATCCTATAGAGTCTCATTTTATCTGACACACACAAGGTTAAAAGTGCATCTACCTCAAGTCTTTTGCTTAAAGGGTTTTTGCCATGTTCTTCATGTTTTTTTTCCTATATTCTTTCAAATGACACACTTTTATACTTCTGTTATCAACATATCATCATTGTAAATTGTATTGAAGTAGTAATTACTTGCATATATCAATACATGTATCAGTTGTTGTTGTTTTTTTTGTATGGAAAGTTTGATTATGAACGAAAAAAACATGTGTCAAATCGAGATAAAAATCCAAGTGAACGTGAAGCAGTTGTGTATGTAGCTAAAACTACATAAGGGGTGCCAGGTAATTAATTGTGTCGTCACACGAAAAACAATGATGTCGCGTCCTTCACATACAAGGCAATGTTAAAATCCTGGTAACCATGGCAACGGGTCACATGTTCATGTGTGTCTCTGTTCCTAGACGTATTGATGTGCCTGCTCTTGTATGTAAGCATCACATGGACGTTTTGCAAGTCATCTTCGCTAGCACACTGTTTTGTTTAGGCACGGATATAGCCCAGAATCAGGTTTCGTTTTTACTGTAGGCTTGAGGAGCGCCCGATTGGTTAAATTTAAAGGTCCACGTCACTGTCAAACAGGTAACACCACATTTATATCAAACCTGACAACGTATGATATATCATATGTGTATTATTATTGACGCTTAGAGAAGGGTTGTTCCGCTATTGTCCGGTTGTAAGAACAGCAGTACGCAGCCGTTTCAGATGGTTTACATGATCTACTACAGCTTCGACGGCGGAGTGGCAGACCGCCTTGGAATCTAGCGATCTATTCAGAATAATTCCCTTCTTTTGCCGCTGCGGGAAAATGCTAACAAGAAACTAAAGGCGGTACGCGGCAGCGGCAATACCGCTTCCGTGTCATCGTTCCTCAGGCACGTTCACATGGGAACTCCTTTGCCGCTACCGCTCACGAAAATGACAAACTTATTGGGCCTTTCAGGGGGTTTCACTGCTCACGTGAAGCAGGTGAAGCATTTTGGCATTTAAAGATCGCTTCTTAAAGGCATCGACATTCTTTGCCGCGACGGGAAACCGTTAGCGACAAAGTACAGGAAGCGCCAAACCGTTTCAGTGTTCACGAACCTTAATGAAGCGGGATTCTGGCACGTTAAGAGTTCAAACATAATCCCGTCTCGAGTGAGCTCTAAACTTCACACGCGTCCCAAGTCTGTCTCGGATTTCCAAACAAGCAGCGAAGACAATGCAGAAAAACCAGGCCAGTGGAATACACTCTGTGATTCACGCGATTTGAATAAAGATAAGGTTGTCCATATTGTTCTCTTTCTCTGAAGGAGAAGATGAAGGAGGAGGGGGAGGAGGAGGCGGAGGAGAGGGGAAGACGAAGGAGCAGCTCAAAATCAACAAGAACAAAGAACCTTTGCCAGGAAGAACGTCACATCATATGAAAATCAAGCAATCGTGATAGGGAATTATTTATTCTTTAGGTTCTCTTCCGTAATTGAAATGGGGGAACAACAAGAAAAAGATAAAAAGAAGGAGACGATTGAAAAGGGTTAAAAGGAGAAAAATAGCATTAGCAAGGGGACACGTCATATCTTGTGAAAATCAAACAATCGAGGTCGAAAAGAAGATGTTACATTCTTTTTCCTTCCCTCAATGAAGAAAGTGAAGAAGCCACAATGAAAAAAATAAGAAGTATAAGGGGAGCGCAAGCAATGGAGAATGTCGCATCGCATAAATATAAAACAACCTCTCCTGCGATTTCATCATCCGCTTTGATGCCATGTGAGGGGCGCCAAATGTCACCCTCAAGCTCTTAAAGATCATATACTGTACTGGGAAGACAAAAAAACCTTCAAATTGTGCTAATGAGCAATCTTCTTGCCAATGGTCTTAAATTCATGTATTGTCCATTTTAGAAACTTGCTGAAAGTTTCCCTCAAATGATCCACATTTGGAGTAATTAATGTTTAAAGATTAAATAACAAAATGTTCGGGCCGAACATTTTGAGGATTTGTGATTTGATCACTAATTACTCCAAATTGGCAAGAAGATTGCTCATTAGCACCATTTGAAGTTATTTTGTCTTCCCAGTACAGTATATTCCCTTTAAAGGTAGAAGGGGTTCTAAAACTCGATATTGATCAATTAGTATACCCAAAAATAACAATCCTGCAGCTAATGATTGTTACTTTAATTATTGTGTCAAACTTAGGTGAATTACAACTATGTTTAAATATGTTTTATTCCAAGTCATTGTTTATATGTGTCTATAATATTGCTATATATGTATCGCATTGTCACAAGATATGTTGTATCTTGTATATGTGTGACGGATGTTTCACAGTCAAAGTTTTACGAACGTTTGCGTTGAAAGTAAAACACTATCCTTGCTTGATTTTGAAACAAACATTTTAGTAGTGACGATAATACATACATAAACCAAATTGCACCAGTCAGTACTGTACTCCTCGCCTTAAAGGGCATATACTGTACTGGGAAGGCAAAAAAGCCTTCAAAATGTAATTGTTAGCAATCTTCTTGCCAATGGTCTTAAATTCATGTATTGTCTATTTTAGAAGCTTGCTGAAAGTTATTTGCCCTCAAATGATCTACATTTGGAGTAATGAGTGATTAAATCACAAATCCTCAAAATGTTCGGGCCGAACATTTTGAGGATTTGATCATTAACCATAAATTACTCCATATGTGGATCATTTTAGGGCAAATAACTTTCAGCAAGCTTCTAAAATAGACAATACATGAATTTAAGACCATTGGCAAGAAGATTGCTAACAATTACATATTGAAGGATTTTTTGCCTTCCCAGTACAGTATATGCCCTTTAACGTAATACCATGATTACTGCGGTGTAGAGAGCCTTTATGTGCGGTCTTGGATATCTAGGCTACATGTACCACTGCGATTTGGACAACTAAATCTTAAACTAAAGTCAGTCTATAGTTATAATTTTGTGAGGAGAGCACCTATACCAGGGATGTGTTAGGAAGGAGGGACAGCGCAAGCATAATATATTCAAACATTTATATGGATACTAAAGCGTGCTAATGAATCTCAAAGCATTCCACAATCACTGCGATGCTTTGAAGTCCAATGCGCGGCACCGTCATTTTGCTGCCGTCCACTTGGAAAGCAAAATCTTTAATTCCCTGTTTTGTTTCTTATCACATTATTTTGTAATTTTCAAGAAAGTTAAGGGCAACACCACTAAAGATCCTGTATTCGTTTTTCTTCTAAATAATTGTCGAATGATGCACAAACGGAGATATAAGATAATATTCTTACTTACATAAGTAACAAATTTCTTCACTTTCCGGAGATTTCCGGAAATATCGGATTCAATCATTATCAATATTGTATATTAAGCTGTTTATTTTCATTAACAGAGTTTGCGTGAATTTGTGTGCAGCTGAGATATTTTACTAAAAAAAACCTGTTTATTTTTGTTCGCTGATATCTCTTTTCCTCACAAAAGTATTGATGCAATACAACAGAGCTGAACAAGCGAAATAAGACTCTACATTTCTTTTGTTCTCTCTGAGAAACCGTTGCTACGCAATCCTGTTCGTTATTGTTAAAACAACTGAAAAGCACATGCTGAGACCACATAATTTTTCGGCGGTGCCACGCATGGGCTCAAAAAAAGAATGTTGTTCCATATCCTTCCATAATATATCCCTGCTTATACATTATGTTCTCCCACTTTCCATTTTATTTACACAATTTCATTTTATGGACTTGCAAAAGAACTATGGGGTAATATGGCAGCAGTCAGTCAGTAATAAAAACGAATCTTGCACAGGAGCGCTAGGGTGGAGTTAATATATCACGTTGTCTCCGTCACCTCTAGCATAGTGCTAGTCGCAGTTCCAAATCTGATATAAGATTGGATTTCATCAATTATTCAACGATGTAATCAGGCCCCTGCGTTGAAATCACTAAGTTTGAAATCAATTACAAAGTAAATACTCTCCAGACCATAGAGTTAGTACGTATTTAACTCTATGCTCCAGACCTATCTCTCACCACGCGCATTGATGTAGCGACACCTTTTCCACAACTTAATCGCGCGCTAGATCTCCGCCCACTGAATGTTCCATAATTTGATGCATAAATAATTTTGCGGTCGAGCTTGGATCAGATTCTTTGGAGTATAATTGTTTGTCTTTATCTCTCTTTATATATATTAGATATTATACAGTTTATATATAAAGGGAGAGATAAAGAGCAGGAGAGAGATAGAGAGAGAGAGAGAGAGAGAGAGAGAGAGAGAGAGAGAGAGTGAGAGAGAGACAGAGAGAGACAGAGAGAGACAGAGAGAGAGAGAAAGAGAGAGAGAGAGAGTGAGAGAGAGACAGAGAGAGAGAGAGACAGAGAGAGACAGAGAGAGACAGAGAGAGAGAGAGAGAGGGAGGGGGAGGGGAGAGATCCTTTCCCCCTTTGAAACGCGTACCATGGAGAGTTACACTATATCAAACAAAAGTGTACACCACAATACATGGTATGCGAATGATCGTTTCTAATTTGCCTGCTGTCTTATCATGTTTATGGTGTCATCTTATGGTATTATAACTGCGTACCAGGAAAAACACCTTCACCATCAAGATGCAAAAGCAAGTAGACCACGTGGCATTTCTTATAAATGAGCAGAGTGCATTTTGATATATTTAATCGATTAAGCGCTAATGAACATTGTCTTGTCCGGATTATGGCATTTTTGGAGCATGTGGATTACGAGCTAACAACAGCGAGAACTAGAATGTAAATGATTTTGACAGTGACTTCCGTGTGAAGGGGGGGGGGGGTGTCGGATTTTGATTTATTGCTGTGGAATGTCCCATCATTATAATTGCACTATGTTGCACATCGCTGTGCCGACTAGCCTATATAAAATCATAAAGCAAGGAAGTGCATAATGGTTGTGATTCTCTCTACATGCATAGCTCTACGGGCTCTCATTGGAAACAGCATAGACTCGTGCGGACATTGAATTTGAAGTGTTGCGAAAACATACCACTTCTGGAGATTTTCATTTTCAAGAGTGTTTGGCTAGTAATCAAAATAGAAACACTAAAACCACTAATTAAAACAGATCTTCAGCTGGTCTTTCCTTTATTGTGTCGCACATTAAACAAGGCCGGTTTTCGGTGACCCAACTTTCTTCTCATCATTAAGATTCTTTTCCTTTCTGTAAAAGGCCGATGAACTTAAAAGTTATGGCGTATTAAAACTGCAGCCTAGAACTTAAGTTTGGGTAATAATTCATTAGTTGACGTCCTTAATTATTTCCCCATACGTCATAAAATTCTGCACTACTACTTTTGCGTTTAAGCCATGTCCAATGTCGGCGATCGGCTTTTCTCATTGGCGGAGAGGCCGAGGAGACATCTCCAAGATCTGCTGGTGACTGGGACAAGTTCTCCCAAAACAAATCGATCATGTTTGAATGTGCCGCGGCTCCCCGGAGACCCGGCTAGTCTCCAGGAGATTTCGCGGAGACTCGGTCTCCAGACGTATGATATACCTATGACAGAAAACTAATTTATGACAAACAAAACAGGGGAGAGATATGTCTTAGACTCACGATATCCTTTCTCCCCGAGAGCACGCTAAGCCATGAGTAGCCTATAGGTACTAGGCTGTGAGGTGCATTGACACAACTGAGTATGTTAACAACTATGTCTTGGAAACACAGACTACGCCCTAATGACGTTCTAGCTCCTCTGGCTTGACGATGGGATCGGGACATAGTCTGTGTTACCAGACATAGTTGTTAACAGACTGGGTTGTGTCCATATACCTCACAGCCTAGTACATAGTCTAAGCAATGAGCGTAGTATACCAAAAAGAGCGTCTGAAATCCAGACTATTGACGTAGTTATGAAGTACATATCGGAAATCCTGCCTTAAATCATAATCAGGAGAACAATGTCAAAGTGGTGGTATAATATTCTTCGAGGTCAAGATCGGTGAAATAACATTTCTGTGTTGAAAAGGAAACACTGACTTTGAACTTGATAACACAACGCCCATGAAAATATTTTCGGGGATAAGATGAAAGCTTGCGAAGGGAGTAAATTACATTGGATCTTTTGTATGCCAAACAGCATGGGAATCAATGGAATTTTTGTGTATCACTTGTGAAAACAATACTGAAAGAGTTAAGAGTTACGCCATGGATGTGTTAGGAAGGAGAAACAACTCGAGCATAATATATTCAAACATCTCTATGGATACTAAAGCGTGCTAATGAATGTCAAAAGCATTCCACAATCACTACAATGTTTTGATGTCCCATGCGAGGCACCGACATTTAGCTGCTGTCAACTTGGAAAGCAATATCTTTAATTCACTGTTTTGTCTCTGGAAGCTCTGTTTCTTATCACATTTTTGTGCAATTTTCAAGAAAGTTACGGGCAACACCACTAAAGATCCTGTACTCACTTTTCTTCTAAATAATTGTTGAATGATGCACAAACGGAATAATAAGATAAAATTCTTACTTACACAATTATCAAATTTCTTCAATTTCCGCAGATTTCCGCAAATGTGGGATTCAATCATTATCAACATTATATCTTAAGCCGTTTATTTTCATTAACAGAGAGCTATCAATTTGCTGAGAACTTGTACGTTTCAGAGTAATGGCAATTCACATGCGACTGCGAATCAGATAAGAACGTGTTTTTTTTTCTTCGGTTGGTTGTTTTGTTTTGTTTTTGGAGGGAAGTATTAAATTGATATCTTTCGTATTCGGAAACAAATCTTTTTGAAACTTTCACTACTAAATCTGCCTCTGTAAGACTTGGTTCTTGCACAAGCTCGTCATATGACAACGGTCCCTTTTAATATTAGTAAGAATGATATACGAGTAAGTACGTGTGGCTGACGACATTTGGCTATTTTTTAGTGAAACAAGATGTGCTCGACAGATTTAGACATACCGTCACGCGTGCCTAACCCAAATCACACTGTAGTACGGAAATGAAGGGACATAAATAATGTATAGGCGGTATTGTAGGCGTATTTAAAGCACGTTTGGGGAAGTTCTGGAAGTGTGGAACGCGAGAGAGTGGACCCCGCCTGCACCGAAACCGATTCACTCACTTCCAAGATTGTCGTTGCGGCTCTATCTGACAATGAAAAAATAGGAAATGTGATCGTATGTTAAGCTTTTATATTTATAGACGGCGCGAAATGTGACACTCTTCTCGTAAACAGGTACGGGAATAAAATAAGGGGGAGTTTAATCAAATTTTTCAAAAAGAAGTATTGATAGGAGAGATAATATTGAGAAAAGTATTCATATATTCAAATAGGTGAAGACAAACAAATTAAATGGAACGCCGGAGAAGAAAAATTATTCGAATTTTCGGTCATAGACCTTTATCAATATATATTATATGAAAAGCTAACTGATGAGCAGGCGATGTAAAATATGATATTGGAGTTCTTTATGATAAAACTGACAGTGGGATACATGGCGGTGATAACAGAGAATGAGAGCGTTTGCTTTCACAACCCACTTATTTTTTTTTTGAAGTGATGTATAAATTCAAAAATATTAAGTATTTGATTACCAATGACAACGGTTGATCACTTTGTTCAAAGCGTAAGGTATTAATAGTTCATGTATTTATGGAAAATAAGGGTGATAATGATGATACTGATTATTGTAATCATCATTAGCAGTAGTAGTAGAAGTAGTATAAGTATAAGTAGTAGTAGTTGTTGTTGTTGTAGTAGTAGTAGTAGTAGTAGTAGTAGTAGTAGTAGTAGTAGTAGTAGTAGTAGAAGTAGTAGTAGTACTAGTGGTAGCAGCAGTAGTTGATGCTGTAATGAATTTTGTGTATAGTTTTATTTTTAATAGTTTAATTTTTGATAGTTTATCATCATCGTCTTTGCCGTATTAGTAGTAATATTCACATATTAATATAATTATTAATTCCCTTCTCAACACGAATCCTACGATACTTACTACTGGTTATAAAATTCTTATGATTTATTCCTCACAATTATCGCTTCAATATACATTGTTGAAATACAATGTATAATTCTACAAATGAATCAACATGACTATGAAATTGGCAACATCCACCATGTCCACACGAAACACAAAACGAAACACAAAACACGAAGACGCAGAGGGCGCTGTGACTTATTCCGCCATCTACAGATCTATACACATAGTTTGGCCAACTCGGTTTCGTGCGGTTATAACATGGCGCATTTTCTTTTGTTATTTGCTTGCCCAACAAAGCAACTCGCGCCATGTTGTTGCCAATTGAAACCGAGTTGGCCAAACTGTGTTTATTAATGGCTCTGTTCCGCCCCAAGCACATTCATCAGAGTTGATAGGGAAAATGCCACTTTTTTAACAATATTAAAAAAAAAACTGTTATTTTGTCCCTGGAAACACTATGATCGATTTTGTCCATATGAAAATTACAGCGAATAATTAAAATAAGGATTGCACACGCACTGTTGTGATTCTGCGATAACAATCAAAGATATGTGACAGCATCAGGGCCCCGTTGCATAAAACTTACCATCAATGGTAACAGTGCAATCAATCATTGATGGCAGTGGGTAACTAGCATGGTACCTACCATAGTAATATCGCTTGATAACCAATCAAATCCAAGGTTTCCATAGAAGTTGCCATTGGTAGCTAAGTTACCATCAGTGGTAAGTTTTATGCCGCGGGACCCAGATTTTGCTTGCGCCCCATGAAGTGAATCTACGTTATAGTATACGATCTACGTTAAACCACCGTCCTGAATACGGGTCGTTTCTTTATGACCAACATAATTCCACTTAAAATCACTTTTTTTTTTATAGTTTTAAGGAAAGCTCTTTTACAGGTATTTTTTAAATTTCCTGTGTTTTTTTCGCAATGTTAGCATCATTTACCTCTTTATGTGCTAGTGTCGTCTTTGTGTGTGGAGACTACACGCACGTCATTAAAGAGGAACGTTTTATTTGGTGCAGCAGGGGTTAAGATGATTAATGAAAGCAATCAATGACGTCACTGCCTTTTTCTTCAGTCTCTTTAAAGAGCAAGCTCCATCCTTATCAAACGTAGATGTCGTTTTAGTTTATTCACCGTTTCATCAGTCTGAAACCTTTCGTGTGCCACATAGAACTTAGGGATTTCTATCCATTGATGGTGAAATAAATCCATGTATAAGAGCATTGAATACGACATTTGCTACAGACATGAATTTAGATGTTGATAAAGTCTGAAAAGCAAATGACAGAGGCACGCGAGAATGCGATGCGTTTCCCATGTCCACAAGGCGGCATCTTGAAAACCGCTTTGAATACTACAATAGAAAAAAGACCCAGGTTTGTCTACACATTAATATTTTGAAAATACGTTTAAAAATTATATTCCTTTCAAACTTTACTTGAGACTTGATATAATATACCATAATGATGAGGTGTGAATAAATTCGACCCTGCATCACGGTTCGACCACCTCTCGTGGGTCCGGTCAGTTTAGCAGCATTTGGACCGTCAGGCCAGGGTTGGGCTGCGGAGCGCCGGTGTGACGGCATATCTCGTACCAGCGTTATATCTGGTTCTCGGAACAATATATGCCAGTAGCTATCGTTCTTGCTATCACATATCGTTCCAGGAGTAACCAAATATGCCGTGATTTACACGGCATATTTGGTTCATTGTTATATGTGGTCCCTTTCCGTATTATTAGCCTAGTTCCCTAGACCATGTTTGCAAATTGCTCTCATCGCTCTGTAGACGCGATGGTTTGGACGGGGGTAGAGGTCCACGCAACCAATAATTTGGGAAAATACCAATATATACAAAAATTAAGGTCATCTGCCATGCTAATGCATGATTTATTGGATGCAGCTATACGCAAATTAGTCTAGTTAGTTGCCTAGATCCCCTGTTGCACATTGTCTTATGGCCTTCCGTTTGATGCCTTTGATTTGTTTGGGCCCTGCTGGCAGTTGCTGGAGATACCTCTTAATGACAGCTATTTCCTCTCCAAATATGCTTATTTCTTCTACTGCCAAAAATGACTGGCGTATGGCTAGGCTATGACACGTGTGTACTGTATGGTGGGGTGGATAAAGTGACAAAAATGTGCTCTTTTGCCTACAAGCACCAAATTTGGCACACATGCATGAAATTATATTTGGAACAATACATGTATCACCTATAGAGGCATCTCAAAATATTTTCAGGGGCACCTGGGGGCAGCCTCTAAAGTGCCCCAGGGGCCCTAATATATTAATTTTCATTCTTTACGAAAACGCGCCGCCGGACTTGATAGGAATCATCGTTAGGTAATAGGGACCTTACCTTGTTCAAATGTGTGGTCATAAGTGGCAAGGGGGTGGGGGTAGCCCCCAAGCGCCCCTGGGGCATTATCTCATATTTTGGGACATTTTCTCAAGAATAAATAACTGGATTTTAACCAAACTAGAAAGGAATCATCCTGAGGAAACAGGGACCATTAGTTTTTAAACTTGTGGTGTACAAGCTGTTAGGGGCTGGGGAAGGGGGTAGCCCCCAAAACACCCCAGGGGGAAACTTTATCTTATCTTTTAAATACTTTTTCTCAAGAATAAATAACTTGAACCATCCTCAGGTATTAGGGATATTAGGTTGTTAGCATGGAGGACAGAAATGGCAAGGAGCTTGTAGCCCCCCCCCCAAAAAAAAAAAAAAAAATGCCCCCATGCATGGGACAACTTCCTCTTAATTGTGACTTTTTCAGAAGAATAAATGACTGGATTGTAACCAAACTTGATAGGAATTATATTTGGGTAATAGAGACTATCAATTGGTAAACTTGGGGTACACAAGGAGCAAGGTGTTGAGAAGGGGGGGGGAGCCCCCAAAACGCCCCAGGGGAAACTTTCCTTTTCTTTAAATACCTTTTCTCAAGAATGAATAACTGGAACCATCCTTAGGTATTAGGAACCTTAAGTCGTTAGAATTTAGAATGGGGAAACACCAATGGCAAGGAGTCATGGGGGGGGGGGGAGTAGCCCCTGTCAACTCCCCCCCCCCCCCAAAAAAAAAAAAAAGAAAAAGAAATCTCCCATGCAACTTTCTCTTATTTTTACTTTTTCAGAAGAATAAATAACTGAATTTTAACCAAATTTGACAGGAATGATCCATGGGCAATAGGGACCTTACGTTCTTAAAATGGTGGTACTCAAGTGGCAAGGGGCGGGGTGTGGGGGTAGCGCTCCTAATGGCCCCAGGGGGCAAATTCCACTTAATATTTTCTTGAAAGTAGACCAAAGGTTTTAAAAATGTGATACAACTCTAAAAAATAATGTTAGATTTCATTAAAACTCGACAGATTATTCTCATGCGATGGGAAAAATTTGTTGCAAATGGGGATCTCATCTGACATGAACTAGCCCCCTCCCCCGCCCCCCCCCCCCCCCCCCTTCTTTCCTCCTCGCCCATCACCTCAGAAATGCGCCTTGCGGTCCAACATGTGAAGAAAAATGAGTTTTTTCTTCAGTGTATTCAAACTGTACAGTAACCAAGGATAAAGGATAATCAAACGTACACATATAGTGGCGTACTCATCTGATGAGGGGACAAGGAAGACCCCCCCCCCCCCCACCCTCGAAATAAACATGGGGCCTTACATATGAATTATTCTCTTGTTATCATGGGGGGATTCGTTCCCTCCCTCAGTGCATGTATTAATATTTCAAGGGTTTTTTCTTTCGTTCTTTTAACTTTTTTCTACAAACACCAAATTTTGAACATATGTTTAAAATACTATTTGGAACGATATGAGATATCATTTTGGGGCATCTAAAATGTTTCCAAGGTCGCCATTCTTCAGTATAGACGCCATAAAACTTGTTTATAACCATACATAAGAAAGGTAACAGTGCAAAATCAATCGCTAGTGCTCAAAATATGAAAGAACAGTGATACAAATACTATTTCCATATAAAATAAATACATGTATAATGGGAAATATAAACAAAATGAAGGTAGTCAATCAGTTTTCAAAATGGCCACCAAAATTTGAATAAACAAAACACAAATTGTCACATCACTAAATGATGTATAATAGTTTTGATTCTGAAAAGGCTAGATAGAATAGAAATTCGTAAACAAAATCAGTGCCAACGGGAAGATATGCGCTAATTACTTAACTTTTAAACATTATGTATGTTGAATTATGTGATACAAATAAATGCTGTTATTTCTTTGATAGATTCATGGTGATATACTTTTCATACAATGCAAAGTCATGTTCTTCTTCATGAGCTGCCCAGTACTTCCTCTGTATAAACTGTTGGTCCATCGCCTTACCATATACCATACTACGTGGTTGGGTCCATGGTATGGCGATGGACCAAGAGTCCTGACAGACATTCCCAGCCATTATATGGACATAGTCACCAGTCCTGAGGCCTCTAAAACTATTTTCATGTTGGTGTACCAAAGGCTACAAGACAGCAAGATGCAAGTACAAAAAGGCAGAGCTTGCATATGCAGCCCTTTGCTCGTGTGGAGGAGAATGTTCATCATAAATGCTAAAAATATTTATATTTTATTTATTCTAATGGCAAATCCTCACAAACAATATATATCAGTTTAAAATTAATGCTTTGAGAGCCATGGACAATCATATGGGTGATTTTCAGACATCAACTAAATGTTTTGTACGGATCGGTTACAACTTATATCATCTCATAATGTAGTTAAGACTTCGACTAAAATGTACATTTGATATCTTAGATTTTGAAAGTTTTGAAAGTCATGTTCATTTTTCTAGCCAATGCTTGCAATATGGACAGAAAGATCAGTGATAAAACATCAAACTCCATTTTTTTTTAAAACCAAATATCGAAATCATATAGTCCTATGCATATATGTTCATGTTATAGTTTTGGGCCATATAATGTTTTGGGGTTTGTTTTCAAGGACAATCTTTGTTCTTTCGTCACTATACATTGCCAATAATCTCTTTTCTTATTCATCTCAGGCTTTCTAGCTGACAGGAAATAATACACTGTGTATAACTCACATACTTCTGATTTCATGTTTCTTACACCTGGTGTACCACAGGGTTCACTACTTGGTCCTTTATTGTTTCTAATATATATCAATGATATGATAAATTCCCCACATCCTTGTGACTACGTTCTTTTTGCAGTCGACACTGCTTTAGTTGCCTCTGAGGAAAGCATTTACATTTTGATCAATGAAGTTTATTTAATGCATGTTCACGATTAGCTTTTGTGCAATAGATTATCTCTAACAATTGTAAAAACTCCATTTGTTGTTTACAGACATGGGCAAGACCTAAATACTTGTTATAATGATGATCCGTTATACATCAATAACATTAGAATTAAGCAGTGTTCTGTGGTTACATATCTTGGAGTGCTTGTAGATATGTATTTATGTTATGATTTCCATATAAATTTTGTTTGCGGAAAAATATCACGTAACATTGGTATCATAAAAAATCTGAAACTCACTATTGATGTACAATGCATTCATAGTGCCTCACATCGCTAATTGCAATGCGTTATGGGGTTCGTTGCATCCTTCTAAATTAGTCAAACTTCATCGTTTATACAGAACAGAATCCTCCGTACTGTGCCAGTTCTCATTACCTTGAATCTTCGGTACCCCTGTTCGAACGTTGCTTAAAGGTGATATTCATAGAAAATCCAAAAATATGAAGATATTCATCTACAGAGAGCTTATAAGCCATACAATGAGCTCGGATGACATTCAAACAATATATCACTTTCCAAAAAGCGAAATTAGGGTGAAAACAATCACCGTATTCTCGGGGACAAATTTGAGCTACTGTCATCCGAAACGGCCTTTAGGTCTGACGTAAGAAACGGGAGGCGTTATTGTGCATCACACATGCCAATCCGCAGCTCCTTTTCCGCCAGAAGCATCAGGCATTGTTAATGAAACTGTGATGGCAGTTGCTAGTGGACTAACAGGTGTGATACACAATGGTCATTGTGAAGCATATCCCGGCTGTGACGTACACACACCGACACTTTTCCTTAGGCGATTTCGTAGGTCAGGAAGAGAGTCAATTTAGTGAAATTTAGCTTTCATTTAACACAAAACTGAACACTTTCATGGCATGTTAGCTGCATAAATTGCTTTAATAACTCATTCAATTATAAAATAAACTATATTTATTTGATTTTATTTCCTATGAATATCACCTTTAAGTTCATCGGCCTTTTACAGAAAGGAAAAGAATCGTAATGAAGAGAAGAAAGTTTGGTTACAGAAAACCGGCCTTGTTTAATGTGCGACACAATAAAGGAAAGACCAGCTGAAGATCTGTTTTAATTAGTGTTTGTAGTGTTTCAATTTTGATTACTAGCCAAACACTCTTGAAAATGAAAATCACCTTTAATGTTTTTGATATAAATACGATGCAAATTTCTTGTTTAATGCGTACATACATTTCAAACCTAATATCTCATGCACATGTTTTCATTGAATGCTGAAATTCATCAGTACAATACCCTTCAACCTGTTAAATTCCACATGTGGAAAGTTAAATACAAAATACTCTTTCCAAATCAGCCCGTTGTTTAGGTCCAGTAACCTAGAATTCATTACCAGCCCACATTCTGAATGCTTAGATTCGTAATTCTTTTAAAATCAACTTGTAAACAGTGTCAAAATAAAATGTAAGCCAAATTACAAAGGTTAACTGACTGCCAATGGAAGCCACGTTGCTCAGTAATGTGTTTCTTTTGTAATAGCTTTAAACACCACATGGCCGAGTTAATTCGACTCATCTTCTACAAGCTGACTGCTTTTAAGTATAAGAAGTATAAGGATACCATATGCTTTATAATACAGGTAACCTAGGCTCTGTAGCGCACTGGATGCATCGCATTCTTAATTCTTTTGTCTATCGTTTTCGCAGCTAGGAGCCGTGCCTAATTTATTGTTACCCGCGTTTTTCGGTTGCCTGCATGATTCTGCCCTAAGGGTATTATGTAATAGTAAGTGACGTGAGCACATATGGGAGAACATGATTGGTAGATTTTGTCTTGGTATGATGGAACGAGGGTCCGAGAGTACATGAGTTTGTCCTGTGCGGGAGAGAGTCGTGGAAGTCTGGGGACTTGCTGCATGAGAGTGAGTGTATCCGCCCCAACTCTAGCTGCCACTGTTTCTGCTGTCATGAGCGGGAAGTGCAGACGGCCGTCGTGTGGACACAAATTCCTCCGGGAGGCAGGCAACAGGGTCTTCAATTCTTCAAAATAACTGTAAGTCTGAAACATGCCAGTTTGCGGGGGGTTTCTACAACTGTTTAATTTCTATATAGGCAAGTCTTTCAGATTGAAGTTTGGCTTTCTAAAAATCAGTGCTTTCAACTAAAGTGAGCATTTTAAATGCAAACAATTTCTGACACGAAAATTACCATTTCAAATTGAATGATTTCTTCTAGTTCGGAAACTGAACGTATGTATTTTTGAGCAAAAACTGAAATGTGTTTAATTAGTAGTCAAATATCATAAACGCCCTCTTTTGCCAAGTAACAAAAGTCGGCCATTTTATGTCAGCCATGTCGAACTTTGATGAAGCCTATATTGTTGGGTACTTCCCATTGATTGGTACCACCGTGTATTTACGGCATATATTTATATTGAGAATATTATAATAATTATAATTATAATGAGAAATGCTTTAGCGTGGCTTTATGTTTTGATAATCAATGGTTTATGCAACTTACGCATTTTGTTAACAAGCGGTCATAAGTAATTGTTGCTGGTTAAATGGAAGTATTGTACATAGCAGAGGTATGAATCATTCTAGCACTGGACATTATTATGCTAGTAAATGGCTATTATGCTAATTGGAGATATCGAGGCGATATCCGGTTGCTTTTTTTTGCGGAGTCGTATTTGGTAAACCAAATGGTGTGATTATTGTCATTTTAAGATGTCGTGTGCTTTACAAGATATAAAGTTAAAGCGTACAAGTTATACTTGGGTTGAATATATATTTATGATGCGGTGTAACTATATTTCAGCCATAATCAAGGGTTCAGCGATCACGTGCCCTTGCACCCAGACCGGGCGGTGACTGTTCGGTTTCCTGGTCTCCCTCATCGACGTCGCCGAGCATCGAGGATCGCAACTACAACCTCAGCTCGGGCATCGACGTCCTACCGTGTAACCTCGACAGCGGGTCTTTTGATGAACTCGCGCTTTAAAAATCAACGTTATCGCGATCGCGTCGCCAAGGCAACCGAGTTGTATTGACGCTGCACACTGCGCTGAACATCATCAACCGGCCATATGCAGGTTTGGATATCTGTACCGAAGATAGTTTGATGTAAACCCATAATTTCATTCATTACTTTTGATATATTTTTGACTAGTAGACAGTCAATCGGAAATTATTTGATTGTTTCTCCATCCTCATTCCTATTTAAAGATTATTGTATTGAGGCAACATTTCACTGTTCAATTCAATTGCTATACTATGTTATTGCGCGTCATTATAATCTGATTATTTCATGCATTCCTTATAATTAAAGTTTCATTTTGAAACTACATAAACATTAGTTCCGATTTTTATTCTTTATTTTATTTATGAAGAACCCCACAATGTGACAAACAACATTCCTCCTCTCTAAATACTCTTTATACCTGGCGCAACATAGAAGGAAGGAAGGAAGGCTTTTTCTTTTGAGGGTGCAGTTCTTTGGAACGCTCTTCCAAACCGAGTAAAGAATGCCCAATCCAAGAACACATTCTGCTCTCACTACCTGAAATTTTGTGAATAATAATTGTTTAACATCTACCAGTCTAATGATTCATGTTAATGACATTCCATGTCAGACAAATTATCCTTCAATGTTACTTTATGTGTGACTTGATTTTTTGTATGACCATCTCTTTAGTTTCGATGATATTCAATCAAAATATCTGTAGGATAATCCTTGAAATTGATGCTCGATTACTCTTTGATGGGAGAATGTTTTGATCAAACATGATTTATGTTTCTGTGAGCTCTTTATTTTTGGTACATTACATTTTATACTTACACTTTGAAAAGACATATTATTGATGCTCGAATACGTTTTACTGGGAGAATGTTTAACATAAGTGATCAAACTGTAATGATCAAGCTGTAGGTTTACACCCTCTATCGTTATTCCTGTTTCCGTTCTCTTTATTTTTGGTGAAGTACAGGTATACTTTGCAAAAATATATTTCCTCATGATCACATTTACTGTCATTTAATTAAAGTATAACTCGGTGTCAGATATATGTCATCTGCTATTTATATTTAGCAGGTATACATGAAATGGTATCAACTTTTATTAAGACTTGATGTTAATAGTCCTATCGAAAGAAGATTTGTATTTATCATCCTACATTTTAGCGAGGCATAAATATTAGTATCAATCACATAATTTTTAGTCAGAAAATGTACAAGGTTTCGCTTGTGACATGCATGTCGAAGCATCAGTTCGCCTTCTTCTTTTTGTTATGTTCCTTACTAGATGGCCTACGCTGCTTATTGGTTTACAGCATTTGTTTGTGTAATCTATGTGTCTATTTGTTTATCTATTCATGTTACTCTATATTATTGTGTTATTTGTACACAGGGCCCCCAGGGAGAACAGTGCCAAGCTCACTGATGGGGCTACCCTGTTTAAAAAAGACTTAATAAATAAATAAATAAATAAATAAAATAAGTTAAGCTTTAGCTCCCCGGTGTAATTATCTTATTCATCTGCATGCTCTTTTTACACAGGTGTACCCAATTTATCAAGCCACTGAGGCATTTACAGGTAAACCTTTTTCTGCATTATTTATACAGGGATGTGTTATGGAAGGATATGAAACAACATTCTTTCTTTGAACCCATGCGTGGCACCGCCAAAAAAAAATGTCCTCTCAGCATGTGCTTTTCAGGTGTTTTAAAAATAACGAACAGGATTGCGTAGCAACGGTTTCTCAGATAGAACAAAAGAAATGTAGAGTCTTATTTCGCTTGTCCAGTTCTGTTGGATTGCATCAATACTTTTGTGAGGAAAAGAGATATCAGCGAACAAAAATAAACATTTTTTTTACTAAAATATCTCAGTTGCACGCAAATGCACGCAAACTCTGTTAATGAAAATAAACGGCTTAAGATATAATTTTGATAATAATTGAATCCCACGATTGCGAGAATCCGCGGAAAGTGAAGAAATTTGTTAATTGCGTAAGGATATTATCTTATATCTCCGTTTGTGCATCATTCAACACTTATTTAGAAGAAGACCGAGCACAGGATCTTTAGTGGTGTTGCCCAAAACTTACTTGAAAATTGCACAAAAATATAAGAAACATACCTTCCAGAGACAAAACAGTGAATAAAAAATATTGCTTTCCAAGTTGACAGCAGCTAAATGTCGGTGCCGCGCATGGGACATCAAGCATTGTAGTGATTGTGGAACGCTTTTGACATTCATTAGCACGCTTTAGAATCCATACAGATGTTTGAATATATTATGCTCGAGTTGTCCCTCCTTCCTAACACATCCCTGGTTTATACGTGACCCGTGATCGTATTGGGCATTCTCATTTGACTCATGCATACTTATTTGCAGTAGAAAATCCACCTCAATGCATATCATGTAATTATACACTAACAATTAAACACATTCTCCTTGAATGTGTTGAACTTGCAAATATTCGTATTAACTTTTTGATTGTCCTGACCTCAAGACATTATTTAGAGTTATTTCGCGATTATGTGTTATAAACTTTTTAAAGAAGATCAATCTTTACACTAGATTTTAAGTGGGAAACTGATCGTATCCCAATCACAACAGGTATACCCTTGGGCAAGGTATTTTATTCCAATTGCCTAGTCTTTCGGAGGAGACTTTTAAACCGTCGGCCCCGTGTAAAGGAGAGTCACACCATTGACACGTTAAAGAACCTGCTTCTCTTTTCATAAAGAGTAGGGAAGTTATCACGAGGAAGCAGTTAACATATTGATTTATTTCTGATTTATAATCCTGCTCAAATTCTGTAAATCACATTTGGGAAACTTGAGTTGTATAATCTTTATAGATGAACTGTTCGACACTTATATGGACACTCAAGTGTTAGTAGTGTCGTTAATTTCTTATCAATCAATCAATCAATCAATCAATCAATCAATCAATCAATCAATCACTGTTTATACTAACATCTCTGCAATACTCATGTTGTGCCGCTTTTTATTAATCGTTGCTATTGCCGATCAGTCACTATTTATATTTTCCTATGTTAAGTCATGTGTTGATATAATACATGTTTCAATGTTGTAAATTTGTTTTTAGTTGTTCTAGATTCGATGTACTGGTGGTCAAGACGCGACCCATCGACATCGCCCGCCAACGCCGAGGAGATCGCGCGGGAGATCCTGGATTATGTCACGGACGGCGACACACGCCCTCTCCTGGTCCATGCCTTCTCCGTCAGCAGCCACGTGTACGCCGAGATGCTCGACCTGATGGATGCATCAGAGGCAGTAGAAGCGCGCCTCTGTGGAGCGGAGTAGCCGTTAGGCCTATGCATCGGTGCGTTACCGCATCGGTGCGTTACCGCATCGTTGATCAGATCCTGTACAGTTGTATTCTCTCCAGGGATAGCTACGAGGGTATCTACTCGCAGGCTGCCAACAACTCCTTTACGCAGTTTGTCATCAAGAGGGTTGCAGAGACCTACTATTGGCTGACCAACAAGTACACCATGGATAGCATCGTCAAGGTGAGCTTGAAGGGTGAACTCTCCCGTGAGCATTGGCGTGAAGATGTGTAGTAAGACAATGTGGTTTTCAGGGAATGGTAATGTAAGAGTTAAAGGTTCGTCTCATTGGTGGAGATGTCGCAAGGACAGCATAGATAAGTTACAGAGACTTACAGGAGACTTGAAAAAAAATCAAACGCATTCGAATTCACGATGACTTCTCGGAGACCCGTCTAGTCTCGCGGAGACTCGGTCTCAAACAAGCCACATATTTCTAACATTTTACAAGGCATAAACTCAGCAGTAATTTACATCTTGGGGAATCATAATTCATAATGATTCATTAATGTATGAAGGAAAACGAGAATTCCATAAGAATTTCCAAAGAAACAAAGCAGAGTTTATTAACGGTCCTATTGTTCTGCATTGTCCTTCAGGTGAATGAGATCTTTACTGGCCGCCCGGTCAAGGCGCCTGCCCTGAACCTCTTCTCTCGCGATGACCCGATCGCCACGGCCAAGGAAAACGACGAGTTGGTCGAGCAGTGGCGCAAGCATGTGGAGGGCGACCTTGACGTCAAGTCTTGCAGAGCTCCCCACTTTGCGAAGCACAGTGACGAGTAGGAGGAGAGCATCTACGGCTTTATGGGCAAGCTGACACTGCAGCGCTGACGCACGTTCCAGTTAGAGAAACTCAGCAGTAATTTACATCTTGGGGAATCATAATTCATAATGATTCATTAATGTATGAAGGAAAGCGAGAATTCCGTCGTCAGCGGGGACGCTACTGTTGGAAGCGCCAAAGCAGGCCGAATTAAAATAAAATGAGTGAGGGAGATTGTCGAGAACTCGCGGAGCTCAACAAATGAACACAAGGCTAAATCTTCCTAAAGGAGTGGTCACTATAGACTGTAGGATGGACTTTGCCACGACTTAACGAAGGGTGAGTGAGGGAGATAATTAATCCGCGCAACCAGCTTGACAAATGGACAAGAAATCTCTCCTACCAGATATGCCATTATAGGATGGACTTTTGCGAAACTTGACAAAATGGTAAGGGAGAGAGAGAGTCCGCTGAGCTAGCGCAACAATTCAACTCTAAATCTTGCCTAAAAAAGAGGTCACGATGAATTAACGGCTGGGCTTTGGAACGATTTGAAGAGAACGCGCAGAGGTAGCTCAACTAATCAACGCTACATCTCTCCTTAAGGAGAGGTCATTGAAGGGTGGACTTTCCCACAGGGGAACACCGGGGTAACTCCACACATGTCCTATACAAATATAAGCGACACATCTCTCTCTTTATTAAGCTGCGAGCTTTAGGATTGACTGGTCAGAAATAACCGCCAATCTTAATTGTTTACATGCCGAAACTCGCACATCATTATTGAACCAGCGGACTGCATCTCCTTTGGGGTATTGAGCATTAGTTTATAACTGATGCAGGGGAACAAAAGGTATTTTGTATTCACCTATTGGACAGTCAGTATAAACATGTTCACCGTAATAGCGGATCATATTCAGATATGCCTAGAACGAGTATTTACCTAACTTGTGACATATGACTCAAACCATAGCTGTATGTGTTATGTCACACAAAGAAGAATGTTTCATTATCATGTATGTATATTATGAAACTGATATGTGAGCCAAGAATCTGAAGGTTGAGATTTTGTACGTCGTATACTGTGTAAAGTTTACTCGAAAGAGTTTGGATTGATGAAAAAGAACCAGGGGTATGGGGTATGGGAAGAAGGATTATTAAGTTGATAAGCATCCTGACTGACTGGTTTACCATGATATGCAATTGATACAAAGAACTCAGTACAGAGAACTGTGTGGCACTCCATGATCGCCTACGTCACACGACAAAGCACCCAGAGATAGAGAGAGAGAGAGAGAGAGATAGTATATCAAGCAGTCATATCAACTATCAAGATAGCTTGGACAGACCACAAGGCAAATCATGATCGTTGAATTATTTCACGAAGTTGGATTGCATGCATGAACAAAGAATGACACCACCTCTCTTAACCCTAATACTACCGGGGTATTTCAAAGCATGTTAGAGTGTGTGTGTGTGTGGGGGGGGGGGGGGCATTATGGCCATGGGTCGCCCGATTCCCTCAATTTTTTTTTATAAGGGTCAAGAATTATGTACTCTACATGTTGTTTAGCTAAATTCACGAAAGTGCCTTTATTTTTTGAATTCAATAATGTATGCTCATTTATGCAAGAAATCACTAAAGTCTCAGGAATATCAATATCTGGTACAAATGTATTTCAAAAATCCCTCAATTCCTGAAAAAAGGATAGGTTGTGGTAATTATTTTTCACGTATTTCATTGTTTTTCGTCAAGGGCATTTTGCGATTTGGGTGTAAGTGTGTGTGAATGTGGGTGTATGTGGATTTGTGTGTGTTGTAATTATTTACACTACCTATTAGAAAAGTATTTACATAAAATGGGAAATCTCCTGCATGATTTTGTCCATATGGTTGTGCTCAGTCATATAGAAAAATAGCGAAATTTCAGTGACATGTGTTTGGTAAACGTAATCTGATATCGGCACGGTAGGTCCGATCGTCATGAATTGGTATCAAAATGTGCGGAAAGGATCAGAAAAAAAAATGATGTTCGTTTCGAAATATTGAGGTGTTCGGAAGTACCGACAAAAAATTGACGGGAGGAGGGGGAATAATGCACCCCCGTGAGTATTAGGATTAAAGGATTATGTGAAGCACGTTGAATTCTCAATACTGCACATATAAGGGAAAGTCGTCCCATGATGTATTAGTGTAAGAGACCGGCGGCATGGATCATTCTTCGACACATATCCCCGTCACACACACGCATGTGTTGCAAGTAATAGCATGTGAAGTGCACAGTATTGATGCAAGAACACGACATGGAATTCATTCTCTATAAGAAGCAGAATAATTGTGGTTGTATTTAATTGAGGAAAGCAATGTTTGAACAAACTATTTCTCTCTCAAATGACATTCTATTGCATGTGAATCTCCAACGATACAAGCCATCCATCATGTACATTGTATATCTATATATTCATGTTATCAGAATCAGTATTGGCGTGTGTACAGTATCTAATTGGTGATTCAAATGGCCTAGCTTCTTTGCATTGTAAAGTGTACAGCTCGGTTTTTCTTGATTTCCCCCGAGATGTCCCTTCACATATACATATATGATTCTCTCTGCTTGTGATCTGCGTCGGGTTTCGCTGAAACCCCTTGCGTCGGAAGCAAGGACGACGCAGGGAAGGATCGTAGAAGTTGGCAAGCAAGCTGCCAACTCCACGTAGAAAAACACGGACGGCCGGTTGTGACCACAGCATAAGGGATCCTAGTAATAAGAACTTCATAAGTTATGTTTCTATGCGTTTAATAAAGACAGGATTATAAAAGAACAGGTATGTATTTTTAATTTTTAGTTCTTGAAATAAACTGTATGTCACATATCCCACGTAATATCCCCCATTCTCATTTTCAATTTTATATTGTAATAAATTATTTTAATTTCTTACTCTGATATTAGCTGTATTTTTTTTTTTTTTTTTTTTTGGGGGGGGGGCGGGGGGGGGGGGGAGGAGGCTCAGCCAGCAAATAATATGTTAGAAAACAACATGACATTTTTTTATATTCAGGAGAGTTTTTGTCGACAATTGCCAAAGTGTTGCATCACTGTTTGAATTGAGTTTTGACTAGGACAATTCTCTGCATCCACAATATAATCATTTACATGATTATACATGGATCAGTTTCATCATTACCGTATTGATATATGTCATGAATTTGAAAATGTTGATGCATTCAAGAATTAAAACATATTTGTGGGGAAAATAAGCAACCGTCTACGTCTGCTTATCGGAATATAGAGTACCGAAGTGTGACGCCATTTGAGCATTATCGTCAAGACAAATGGCTCTAAACAATACGGGCAGAACAAGCAGCGGTGATTAAAACAGGGAATGTAATTGAGAATGCCGGACACTAGCCCGATATACAATATCGGACAGGTAAACCTCTCAGTGGAGTGAGTTTGTTTAGAGCCAATTTGTCTTGACATGTTCATATGACGACACCACTTCGGTACTCTTTATGAAAGAATGCTTGCATCGGAAGAGAAAAGAACAACGAAGATGGCTTTAGAGAAAGAGAGGTGGAGGGGGGGGGGGTAGAGAGAGAGAAAGAGCGGAGGAGGGAGAGAGAGAGATGGAGAGAGAGAGGAGGTTGGAAGAGAGAGAGAGAGAGACGGAGAGAAAAGCGAGCGCCATGGAAAAGTACTAACATTTCAATGGCCAATCATCTCACAGCATATAAGATGACATATCATAGTTCATGCTACTACAAGATTGTATCGGATTTAGAGGGCTCTCGGGTCACTTTCAGAATACATTTTGGGAAACAAATCCCCCCCCCCTGTTATTTTTTTCACAAATTGCATATTTCTTTATATAAAAAAGAAAATTACCTCAGTAATAGATAGAAACTTTTTGACAATCTGCAAGTATATATGTTTAATACTCTTTGAAAAAGTACCAACATCAGCAATCGGTCTGTTGGCTCAGTTGGTAGAGCGTCAGACTGATGACCTGAAGGTCGTGAGTTCGATTCCTGACATAGATGCTCTTTTGGTTTTTTTCTCGTTGATTTGAAACTAATAGTCTATACGCTAAAATCACCAAGCAAAACCACCGACGTCTTATAGCCTAGTGGTAGGGTAAGCGCCGGGACTACCTCACACTCGTGCTAGCGAGCACGGGTTCGAAACCCGCTAACTCCAAGGTTGCAAAACCAAGGTTCAAGGATTGTCGGATGGCCCGGCAAAGGCATTGGGATCACCCTTGTTCCTCCCCTAAAGAGTTAGAGTCTATAGTTTTTATAGGCTACAGTTTTTAGGAGGTAGGAATGGATACGCGAATGGGCCGGTCGCCATACCAGAAGGGAACTAATGGTAGTCGGTAAGGGTGATAAGCTTAATTGCGGAAGCCCGAAGTCACGACACCTGAACTCCTGGCAAACCATCGCTTAACATTTTATTTTTTTTGTCGTTGAAATATTGACTTTAGTTGTTGTTTTCCTTCCATCTCTGATGACAACAATCAACCAGAGCCTTATCATCTTCGTTGTTCCGTGTTTCATTATTCCATATTCCTCTTCTTATTACTTTTCTGCCCGTTCTTTTTTTTTTGGCCATTGATTTTCTTCACTTTCCTGGAGCATGTTGCATATAGGTTTTAAATTATTCTACCTTACCATCAATGGTAGCTACCAAGAAAACCTATCTGTAACATGGCCCTGATGTCTGATATCATCTAATCTTTCTTATTTCTTTCTTATATCTACAGAGAAGAGGGTATCCTCAGCCAGCAAGGCTATCATTCAATCCTACAGCGAAAGGCCTTCCCTTCAGGGAAACGCCTGATCGGAGGAGGGTTCGTTTTCCAGTAGGACAATGACCCAAAGCACACGTCAAGACTATTCAAAGAGTATGCAAAGGTTACTTGAAGAAAAAGGAAGAGAAACAAGTCCTGGCAATCATGGATTGGCCGCCCCAGTCTACAGATTTCAATACCCTTTCTTGTCATTTATGTTTTTGAATTAAAAAAAAAAGAGGTTTCCATACAAGTGAAACACTAAGTATTGTTTAATTTTATTTGTGTATTTGACTTCTAAGTAGGAAAAGGTAAAATTAATGAAGTTACGCCTTTAACCCTGTATAATGGTGAAAAGCTCTGGATATCTAGATTACACGAATGTAATAAAAAGGTTAGCATCTTGAGAAAATGCCATATTGAGTGGTAGGTAGCCATTTAATAGAGTATAATTTTGCTTGAATCAAGGATAAAATGTGCATTCTAATATACTATTCACTTTAAAACAAGACTTGAACTATGCTATGAGCCTGAATATCAATAAAGCCTACCAATTATACACTGAATGCAGGTGTTCCTAAACTTTTGGAGTTCAGTGTATCTCTCTTACTTTCTCTCCCACTACATATTCCTCTTACTTTCTCTCTCCCTATACGGTACATACAGCTGGCCACCATACCGTACCGGGTAGGCAAGCGAAGGAAGGGCAGACCACAGCGAAGGTGGATAGAATCAATCAATGGATAGATGGAGCAGCCAATCTACCAACTAACACGGGCTGCGACAGGTAGATGCTGCTGCGGGAATATTCATTTTTATGATTCATTCAAAGAAGAAATATCAATTACAGTACATGTGTGTAAAGAAAAAAATCCTAAAAGCAAACATAAAATTGAAGAAAAAACGGGGTAGGAGAAGCACTATCATCTAATGATCAAAAGAGGTGCATGTAGTTGCAAAATGATGAGTAAAGCGCAACCTTGTCACATCAAACCTCGTAGGAGAAGGGGTGAAGTTGATAGTCCTTATGGTTTTGGAAAATAGATATGAAGGACTGAAAATATATCCCTTTTTTTACAGAATGGTGGCAAGAACGTCACGCTTGCGAGACGATTAATATTATGCTTTTGTTCAGATGCATATTCATAACTTCAGATGCTTACGAATAGAAAGTTTGGATGATATCAGAGATCAGGGCCATGTTGGAGATATGGTTTCTTGGTAGCTACCAATACAATAATTGAAAACCTATATGCAACATCCTCCTGGAACTGACAACAAAATGTAAATAATAATAATAATAATGATGATGATAATAATAATAATGATAATAATAATAATAATAATAATAATAATAATAATGATAATAATAAATGATGCTTCTGGCAGAAATATAACGTGGGCTCACATGTGTGGTGCACAATGGGGGTTGTTGTGCTCTGAATTGATTATTTCATACACACAAGTCCAAATCTGACCAATAATTGATCAGGGTCAAATAGTAACATATCTCCCATATTAAGTCCATGTATTTTATAATGAGGCAAAAAAAAGACACCAGCAGCCCGAATGGAGAAGTAAACAAATTATATATTTGCGTGGAGAAGATTTTCGAGTAAGAGATCAAAGGGGAAGGGATTGAAAGTCAGCAATTATTTAATTCAGTTAGAAATTAATATCAGTAAATAAATTTCAGTAAGAAATTAATTTGATAATTCTGAGCACAGTAGATTAAACCGCCATTTACATAAGGTCTGTGTAATTTTCAATGAGGCACAGAAAACAGCGGCCCATATGGAGAAGTAAACAAAATATATTTTTGCCTGGAGTAGATTTTTGAGTAAGAGATTAATGACAAAACGACTGATAGTCTGCAATCGTTTAATTGGAGAACAAGGGGATACCTTCTCGTTTAAGCCAATAATACAGTTTATATGTTTGTTATTGAAATGGGCAGAAAGAATAGTTTTGAAAAAACATTAATCTTCAATGGTTATGTTTAACTTTAAATCAATTTGAAGACACAACTTTGCCATATATAAAGCATCACATTGCTAGTACTGCAGAACTTACTTCTTGGTTACCATTATTTGCTTTAGTATACAGACTGTGCATAGTGAATGTCCATGCTATGTAAGCCGAATTGTGACATAAGAATAAAAATGCTAGGAATCACCATTATCATTTAATCTTTCAAGTTCAGATTTTATTGAAATCTTTGCATGAGACCATTCACAAATATCTCCTTATGGGTAACAATGTGACTAATCACATATTTATATACGTTCAACATGATTCATCAAAACACTGATTGATACAGAATATATTTTTTTTAAACTATCAAACATGAATAAATATTGTGTCCCTTTAAAGTGTAAAACATAAAAGGTCAAGGTCTAAGAAATATGCCTGACTGAATTACACACAGATTCAAAAATACACCGTTTGTTATGAATATAAGCAAAATATGTGCCCATTGTGTAAAACCTGATTTTGCTGTATGATTTCATTTTCTGTTCAGGGGGAGGGGGTAGGCTTCGAATTTCTTGCAAATAAATACCGCAATTCTTTTAGACTTAAAAATCCAGATCTCCTCATAAGCAATAAACATGCGTGCACTCTGCTGACTTACTTTTTCAAAAAATGTCTGTATGCAAAGTTCACAATTAATGCTTTAAGTAGTGTGACTTTAAAGCGTGCTAGATATATGAAAAGTTAAAATACTTGTATTTCAGCACAATACAAAAGATTGGATGCATGTGTGATTTTTTTTTTTTGGCAATTAAAATGATATCATACATTAGCGAGGTTAAACTACAGATGTGATACTAATTATTCTAGAATATTATGTTCTACCAGATAACAATATGCAACAACAATGCTTTTGAACAATAATATACACAAAGACATTGAGTAGATACTGCCATTTTAAAAAGGATCTTGTCCTTCTCAAAATGACAACAGAATATACACAACACATTGAATAAACAGATGCTTTGTGATGATGGATGTCAACATATTGATGCATTTTTCTTAAATTTCTTCTTAAAAACATCTCCAGACACAAAGTAATACATGTATATGTACATTAAGTTGTTAACAAATGTGTATGTTGAGTTGCAACACTCATGCATCCATCACACGGTTAAAATAATAGCTTATACAGCACCAGATTCAGTTTGAATATACACTTACAAAATAAGTGATAATATGTAAAAAAGAAAAAAAAAGAAAGAAGAAAACAAATAACATTTGTTTTATAAAAAGATAAAGGCTTACGCTAAAGACACACCCACTTCACCTGTTTAATGAATGCAGTACAGACATGGTCCACGGAACACATTGGTATCACATGTGTGAGCTCTCCTGACCATATTATGGTCTGCTTTCATGTTATCGAATTATTCCAAAAAACACGCACTGATCGGGCTTAAGGAGACTTGATAACCCCCTTTTTCTGCAGGTTATGGCCCCTTCCTTCTCGTTTCAATAAAGTACGCCAAATCTAAGCTTGAATATGTGATAGGAGGGCGATAAAGTTCCAACTCTCCCCCAGTCCAAGGTCAGTATTTGCCCTCTTATATCGGTTGAGTACTTCCAAACTCTATATTAACCAAGGACAAATAATTCATAAACAGTACATGTATAAAACCAAATATTTTCAAAATGTGACAAGAGTGCATTGTACTGTTTAGCAATGGCATTCACTGTAATCGTGGACGTATATGTTTGTGTAATGTGAACATCTTTGACACAGGTTTTTGTTCACATTTTGCAAGACTCAAATGACATTCTGGCATGCTATCACACATCTCTAACATGCCCATATTTGGCATGAAATTCATTTTGTGGTGACAAAACCTGAATATTAAGATTTGCAGCATTGAGATGAGCATCAGAACATGAATTTTGAGGGCATCGTCTGATTCACTATACACATCAAGAGCCAGTATTTCACATAACACATATTTCCATGGAACATATCAACACATATACAGCAACGGGGTATTCAGAGTAAATAGAGTATAGTACGTACGTACGTGCACACAACACAGCTGTTTGATTGAGCTCGAGCGCTCAGAGATTTGTACTATACTGTTCACTCGAAGTACAACTCGAATACAGTCGACACACATAGCTCTTATTTGGTCACACTGTTCACTCTTGCTTCGTTGCTAAGATATTCATGTACACTTTGCAGACATGGCTACGAGAGCATGTGAAGATGCAAACGTTAGTGCACAACACAAATGCAATACAAACCATAGCTGGTTGAAGAAGTGCAATTGTTTGTACCGTGTATTTGAATTTTGTACTACCATTTTACCATATAGAATTAAATCAATCAACATCAAATTTAAGAAAAGTAAGTATCAAGCAAGACAAGGGAGGGGGAGGGGCGTCGCAGTCGCTGTCATTCCCAGGACGAAAAAACAGTACAGAAAAAACATTAGAATATCTACTGGTTTCTGCTGGAAATTGTCTACTGGTTTGAAAATAAAGTGAAATGATTTCCAGTAGAAAACATTAGAAAAATATCAGTAGAGTACCAGTAGGAATCTCTACTGGATCCAATAGAAAACCAACAGAATACCAGTAGAATGTCAGTAGAAACCAGTAGGAATCTCTACTGGATCCAATAGAAGACCAATAGAATACCAGTAGAATGTCAGTAGAAACCAGTAGGAATCTCTACTGGGTCCAGTAGAGATTTCTACTGGATTCTACTGGATTTTTTCTACTGGTTTGAATATGGAAAGTGAAATAATTTCCATTAGAAACCATTAGATAAATTCCAGTAGAATACCAGAAGAAACCAGTAGGAATCTCTACTGTATCCAATAGAAGACCAATAGAAGACAAGTAGAATACCAATAGAAACCAGTAGAATCAAAATGTTAGTCCGACGTTAAAAATATTGATCTAATATTGATCTAAATTTATTTGGGATAATCCAAATCATGTCATTTTCCTAAATGGTCTTACATAATTTATCCTAACCTATACTTATTCCTATCCTATCCTTTTCCTACTCTTACCTTCTCAAACTTCATATATATAGTGGTACGGTTATAAGGTTCATAAGATATTGGTTAGGAAAACTTATATAAGAAGATCATTTATCATCATAAGATATTGGTTAGGAAAACTTATATAAGAAGATCATTTATGTTTAAACTTCAAGTAATGAATTGGTAGATATACTTTAATATTCATTTTTATCTGGTTATGTGGGCTTATCTTTTTAATTTAAAATTAAAAAATTATGACACGTGAATGCTCATGCTCCTTCATGTGTCCTTTTCAAACCATTACATCTCACTGGTTTCTTTTGGTTTCTACTGGTTTAACTTTGAATTTTTCACACTCCTTTTCAAACCATTAGGTATCACTGGTTTCTGTTTGGTTTCTAGTTGTCTCTCCTTTTCAAACCATCAGATCTCACTGGTTTCTATTGGTTTCTACTGGTTTAACTTTGATTTTTTTTAGAAAGTGTTATTTCTGCTGGAGAGTTCGTGTTGAGTAAGTCCGAGTGTTTCGGTGGTTGCGAGGAGAAGTGATGTTGAGATGTAAAGTGATGAGGAGATGCCCCAACATCTCGAGAAATCCACGATATAAATTATGAATCCTGATTGGTCAGAATTTCCCGCTGTTTTGGCATAACAACTGCGTGAGTTCGGTAAAATCACCGGGAAGAGGTTTTCCGGACTCTCGCCGCAAGAACAGATAAAGGGTGTTCTGTTAAGTATCACTCTTGCCGCAAGAACAAAGAGAGTTTGTTCTGTTAAATATCACACGTGTGGGGTCCGGACATGTAATTCAAGATGGCAGGAAGTGGAACTTGTTGTTCCTTAAAACATGAGCCGCTACAGATCTCACTGGTTTCTATTGGTATACTGGTCTCCAATACTAGTAGAATTCACTGGTCTCTAATGGTTTCTACTGGTTTGACTTTGTATTTTTCACACTCCTTTTCAAACCATTAGATCTCACTGGTTTCTATTGGTTTCTACTGGTTTAACTTTGAATTTTTCACACTCCTTTCCAAACCATTAGTTCTCACTGGTTTATATTGGTTTCTACTGGTCTCCAATACCAGTAGATTTCACTTGTCAATCTCTATGTTTTCTACTGGTTTCTACTGGTTTGATTTTGCAGTCCCTCTTCAGACCAGTAGACTCTACTGGTTTATGAGAAACCAGTGGAAACCAGTAGACGCTCTCTACTGGCACTGGTTTCTACTGGTTTCTATGGGAATTTCGACCTGGGATTACAAATTAAGGCAAGGACGGGTGATACATGTAGTATGTACGCTTGCGAAAAGGCCGAGTGTCGTTTCAAACATGATGAAGTTAACATTGCTTTCAAATCGAATACACCACATCTTTTGCCTTTGTTTAGTACAAGGGGACACAAGCATGTACCAGGGAGGTGGGAGTTGAGAACTCCCCGCATGTACCGAACACGATGTGTAATACGTATGCGCCGCAGCGCTAGCGAAATTTGAAGTCCAGGCACATGCGTACTGCGTTTGCATGAATAATGGCCTCTTTCAAGTCGCTCTGCGGAATACAATTAGCCGATCTGACGCGTTAGTGGTACGGAAAAAAAAAACATCGCGCCCGGGTAGGGCTATACGCTAGAGCGCGCGCGGCGGCCGCGGCCGCTCACTGCATGCTGGTGCACTGCATTTTGTTTGTTTTTTACAGCAAACTTGATGTGGACATGACCTTGCCCAAAATCATACTGTTGCTGCCATAAATGTCTCCTATAGATCTATTCCTTGAATTTGATAGCCCACTTAGCCTGACCATGCAGGGCGTTGTGTGCATGCATGCAGCATTCAACCAGAACCAGAAGTAGATCCGGTCTAACCTCGCTCGCTATTAGATAGGTGCGCGCTACAGTGCAATGCGTGCAGTGCGTGTCGGCGCGCGTCCGGCCCGGGCACAGCCGCGCCATGCATGGTGAATGCGTATTAGGTGCAGTACGCGCCCGCCCCGGATATGACAACTTTTGCCATTGGCTTGTGGTCTGACACATGTTTATTTAAAGCTAAAACGCGAACGCAAAGTTTGACCAATGAACATCATTTTTACATCATTGTAAAGCTTAGAAAAAACTGCACAATGATTCATGGGAACTACCTTGTAAGACACCATAAAGCGAAATTGGATCGAGTTGGAAATCGTTTGTAGTGACATAAAGTGCGATTTTACGTTGAGTTTCATCCTATTTTTCATATGAAAGGGATGTTTTTGACCCCAAAACGCGAATGTAATAAACATCTTTGCAAAAAAATAAATCATTTAATGAAAATAATATGATATCATCAGCATAATATCATTGGAACTAGCGAAACAAATGGGAACTTTTTTCAGGAATGACAAAATTTGTAACAAAACATAAAATTTCTAGTGGTATTTCCATAGAGTGATAGACACGCGCGGAGAGCACGCGCAGTTAGTGTCCCATAGGATTCGATATGTACACTCATATGCTTTTCACACTGGCAAAAATTAGCCCCGTACTATCTTTAGCCCCGTACTATTTTTTGAAGCTTTTCACACTGGCATTTCTTAGCCCCATACTATTTCTTAAGCCCGACTAGCTGTTCTCACTCGAAATCGTTAGCCCCGGACTTTCTCGACAGCTTATGAATATTTATGAGTGTATGTCTTGCACCCCCCTCCCCCCCCCCCCTTAGCCCCACCTATAGTACGGGGCTAAGGACAATTTTGCCAGTGTGCAAAGCATACTAGTCTAAACAGGGAAATGAGAGAGACTAGCAACAACTTCTGCAGGCTTGAACTCTTAAACAGTCATCAAGACAATGATAATAACAGCACCCTTTCTTTGCAGCAATGTACGTGATACATTTTCTTTACCTCCCCTTTCTCTTTCTTCGTCTTATTCTTTGTACCATTACATTCCCTTGATGATTTCCTCCGTCAGCGCAATACCCCACTAGCGCCTGGAACAAGAATAACCGCGCTAACGCAGGGACATGTCCCTGGCTAACCCCAGTGACAGGCGAGGGGTGAACGGAAGATCTTTCGGAGCGCCAGGAGTGTAGGCATATTTCGGCGCGCGGGATACATAGTTCCATGGATACAACTGCTGATACAACTGAGGGACAACCCACACCCACAGTGCCTTTTTAAAATGCTATATTGACTCTAGTACAGCATCTCTATGTACAGTTAAAGGAAATGAAATGAAATTATATAGCTTATTTTATAATTGAATGAGTTATTAAAGCAATTTATGCAGCTAACATGCCATGAAAGTGTTCAGTTTTGTGTAAAATGAAAATCAAATTTCACTAAATTGACTATCTTCCTGACCTACGAAATCGCCTTAGGGAAAGTGGCGTTGTGTGTACGTCACAGCCGGGAGATGTTTCACAATGACCATTGTGTATCACACCTGTTAATCCACTAGCAACTGCCATCACAGTTTCATTAACAATGCATGATGCTTTTGGCGGAAAAGAAGCTGCGGATTGGCATGTGTGATGCACAATAACGCCTCCCTTTTCTTACGTCAGACCTAAAGGCCGTTTCGGATGACAGGAGGGCAAATTTGTCCCCGAGAATACGGTGATTGTTTTCACACTAATTTCGCTTTTTGGAAAGTGATATATTGTTTGAATGTTATCCAAACTCGTTGTATGGCTTATTAGCTTTCTGTAAATGAATATTTTCATTTTTTTTTTATTTTCTATGAATATCACCTTTAATGCTAAAAGGCTGTCAGTGATTCGAAGATGTGGAGGTGGTGCTAAAAGTAATAGCGCATTAAAAATGGTTGCTCACTTCGATTAGATATTAACGTGTGGAAAGTTGCTCGCTAGCGGTGTGCGATTCCTGTGCTTATCTATGGGAAAGTCTCTCGTTCTCTCAAGACATTAATTGAACTTAGCGATTATTTCCGATCGCCCAAAGTTTACGCGAAAACGATACTTGGTCAGTTGGAATGATATCTGCCTATGAGAACGACATATGCCACACCACTGGAACATAATATACCGGTATATCGTGTTCCAGAACGATATATACCGGGATATTTGGTTCTGAGAACCAAATATAATAGGAACGGAATATGCCATCACACCGGCCGGGTAGAGCAGCGGTTGATAAGGTTGTTGCGACTGAGGCTGTTGCTGGGGCATGGCCGAATATGCCGGCGGCTCCGATAGGATCTGCATGGGTGGTTGCAGTGTGGTTTGCTGGTAGACCACCTCTTGAGGGTTACCTAGGTAACGAAGCAAACAATGGACAAACAGTCTTACTATCACTTCAATAATAAAACACAAATCAATCCACAAGGTTTCTACCAGAAGCAAATTGAATTATCAACGACCCTGCGATGGTAGCTGCCTGTGTTAAGAATGAATGATCTAATACACACATCTTTCTGATTCGAATCGAATCGATGATCATTACAAGAAACTGTTATTACTTCTGAATAAATTCACACGCAGCGGCATACAGGGTTAACTCTTTATATGTCATATGTGATTCAATCACCACTGATGCACATAAACACCGTGGAGTCTGATTTGTTCTAGCAAATTCTGGGTTAAATCAGGGCGGTGTTAGGGTTTCAGTTTCAGTTTAGTTTTATTTCACATTTCATATATCATAAACAAAAAACGACAAAGTACAGATTACACAGAATACAAAGTAAATTCAATACAGGATACATTCATTCATTCTTTGTATGAGTTAAAAATGACAAGTTGAGGAGAAGAAAAGACAGATTTAACAGTGAAATATGGGGAAAACCTATTGAAAAGCAGAGGTTGTATTGTATAGATTCCCTTAATAAGTGAAATAAAGTCTTTACATTTTTATCTCATGACAAGGAGAACTGTATGTTAATAAGAACAAGATAGATAATATGTAAAAATACAAAAATGCAAGAGAAAGAAAAAAAAAGAGAAAAACAAATTAGTTCAATTAGTAGGGAGGAGAAGAAACTTTGAAACATCTGTATGGGTTTCAAAGCGTGCTCATGAATGTCAAAAGCATTCCATAATCGTGATAATGCTTTGATGTTCCATGTGCCGGACCGACATCTAGCTGTTGTCAACTTGAATCTTTTTCTTTATTTGCCCATTTGTCTTTAGAAGCTTTGTTTTTGACAAATTTTGTTTGCAAACTATAGGGAAGTTAAGGGCAGATTATGACAGATCCTTTACTCTGCTTTTGTTTCGAAAAGTAATGAGGAACCCTTAAAAAAAGTCGGACATATAATATATTTGTATTACTTACAAAATTGACCAATTTCTTCACTTTCCGACATCTTGTGCATTTGTGGGATTCAACCATTCTCAAAATGATATATTAAGTTGTGAATTATAAATAACTGTGTTTGTGTGCGTTTGTGTGCAGGGGAGATATTTCAATTGTTTATTTGTGTTTGCTGATACCTGTTATGTCCATGGAAGTATTAATGCCATTAACAGAACGGGACAAGCGAAATGAGACTGTAGCCTACATTTCTTTTGTTCTCTCTGAGAAGCCGTTGCCACACAATCATGTTCATAATTGTTCAAACACCTGAACAGCACCTGGTGAGCAAACATAACTCTTCAGCGGCGTGGCACAAAGGTTCAAAGAAAGAAAGTTGCTTCATATCTTTCCATAACACATCCCTGGTTAAAGGCGTAGATGCATCAGAAAAGGTCGCGGTGGCTCCTCGATGATCTGATGATATGCGCAATCTTTTTGTTGTTTATTGATACCCTAGGCGTTTATAAAGGCGCTGGCTTTCACTATACTATACATTGTTCATTTAATATAATACTATCTCACCATCAAAGCTCATTACATGTACATGTATTAGAGCTTGACCCTACCTTGTAAAGAATTACGACTGATCTGCATCACAGTCCCCTATTTCCAATGTGCAGAGTTGCGCCTGATATCGCAATCGCAAGTTTACAGTTGCGATAAATCGCAATTCTTTATAACACAGGGTCCTGGTGAATTCGCATGATGTGTTACTATGAATTGGCTTGTTATCAGTGAAACGCAGTTTTGCTTGTGTAAACATGTGAATCAGGAAACGGAATGTAGTGGTAACACAAGGAAATACCGCCAAGTAGCCTCGAGTCAGCTGCACTTTCCACTGTGATATCTTGCCGCTCCGGCGTGCCGTAATACTACCTTTTAAAGGCCTTAAACATGTTTTCTCACCTCTTTCCAATGATAAATTGCATTAGCATTCATAAATTCTCAATAAAAATCAAAATTAAACATTTTTCTTTAGCGCATATACATAACCATAATTACATGTCTCTATGCGCTTAACAGAACATAATAATTACATAAGGAAAAGAAATGATTCTTTGAAAAGGCCTTATACATGTTTTCTCGCCTCTTTCCAATGATAAATTGCATTAGCATTCATAAATTCTCAATAAAAATCAAAATTAAACATTTTTCTTTAGCGCATATACATAACCATGATTACATGTCTCTATGCGCTTAACAGAACATAATAATTACATAAGGAAAAGAAATGATTCTCGAGCGAAACAATGTTCCGGCGTTGCCGCGGCGGGATGACCCGAGCGTCAAAATGCAGACCGCGGGCGGCAGTGGCAAACAACCTCAACCTTAGTGTGAACGCACTTTAAAGGGAGAGTCCGCCCTGAAGTTAGATTGGTTTTCATTAGAGCAGAAGAATGAAAGCAGCATATTAGTGTGCAGGTTTGACGAAAATCTGTCAAAGGATAAGAGACTTAAATATTTTCTTACGTTGAGATTGCTGTCGTCAGTTACGCGCTACCGTTACATGATTATGTTGCGTGCTGATGATTCCATTTATTGCCATTTTCTGGTTTTGGATGGGGGAATAAATCTGTTTCGTACAGATGTGTATGTAAAAACATGTGTCTAATGATAATATGCACAAGTAAAAAAAAAGTATACATTCTTTTAGCAGAAAAAAACATTTTCAACATAAAAATAGGACACAACCTTTAGTAGAGCAGCTCGCAGATGACGTCACAAAAATAAGAATTTGAATTGACGAATTTTATCAAACCTTAACTTATTTGTTTTTTCACGTTTCTGCATTTATCAAAACCAACTTGGGTGAACTTCCCATTTAAGCATGGGTACACACGCATGTATATTTAATCACCGTCTTTTTCTAGTGCCGTTTTCCTTATGCCAAATTGTCATATTTTATATAAATTCAAGCTTATAACTCACCAACACTCATAAAACGTAACCTCTTAATCATCGCCCAAGAAAAAAAAAAAAAGCATGCTGACGACCCCGGTCATATACTAGTAAATTTCATCCACAGGTGTTTTGGATAGTCAGTACATGTAGTAATAAGGCGCACTGACATGTTCCAATCAAGATGTTGCGCTCTTCACTCTGCTTTCCGTCATAATCGTTTGTGTGTTGTGTGTGTGTTTGTGAGAGTATGTGAGGTGTGCGTGTGTGTGTGTGTGTGTGTGTGTGTTTGTGAGAGTATGTGAGGTGTGTGTGTGTGTGTTTGTGTGTGTGTGTGTGTGTGTGTTAAGCGTGAGTGAGTGTGTGATTTCGATATTTAAAAAAAAAATCCTCAAAATTATTTTAACAATGATACTGTAAATGCAAAATAAAAATGTATAATTTGAGATTTATATAATTCTGTGTATACCCGTTATAAACTGTTTCAGAAATTGTCAAAGAATGTGTATAGATGGATTCTAGTTTATTTATTTTTTCGGTTTGTATAATCTATGCTATTTCATAATCAAGTAAAAATGTTTATGAATGATAAAATGAAAAAAAGGAATTTTGAATTAACTGTGTAAATTATTTCATGTGATATATTATTTTCATATGCTTTGAGGAAGAAATAGAATATGACTTAAAACAAAAAAAACAAAATCGAACGGGGGGGATGATGAAAATCCACAGAGATAAAACTTTTATCTCTCGTAAGATAAAATGTCCCTTTTTAGATGTCAGTTTGATCGATAAGTAAAGAATTGCTAATATACAAAACTAGGCAGTTATAAGTAACCTCTCTTTGAATAATTAAAGAATTAAAGAATTCAACATTTCTGACTTAAGTTAATCGCCTTCCGAATCATAGCAAACAATGTACCAGACTACCCGTGCTAGCCAAAACTAAAACATAGACAAGATACAGTCATGTGTATTGAAATTGCATCATCTTGCCTTTGAATCATAAATGATTTATGATGCTTTTTTTTTTTTACATATTTTTGCCCCAATGAGCAAGTTTATTTACAAAAAAAATGAACACGTTTACAGAAGTCAAATCATATACATTATTCAAACAAATGTTTCAACATACTCCATTTTTAAAGTAAAATCTGTCCTTTTCCCATTCATATCATCAATGTAACATTCATCTAAATAATAAGTTGGTATTACCTTCTGAATCTTCTTAAAATCGGGTACAGTCTTGTTCAACCTCGAGAAATATAATTGTTGTTTTACTAAAATGATAATACAATTCAAGGCATCATTTCGCTTTTCTTCATATCCAGATAAAATATTCTGTGGAGTAAATTGAAGAATAAACCTAGGAGATGATATCCACGTTTCTTTTTTACTCCAAATATTTCTAGTAAAATTCCAGAAGTAAAAGAGGTGTTCAATTGTTTCCTTTACAGTATAACAAAATGTACAGTACTCGGTATTGGTGATCTTTAGTTTGAATAAAGTATCATTTAAAAACACAATTCTATTGAAAACTTTGTATTGGAAATACTGTATCCGAATGTTGGTTGTGAATCTGAAGATCACCCTTTTAAATTCTGGTATTTTAGTGTGATCCAAAAGAATATTTGAAATTTTCCCCATTTCGTTGCAATGGTTTTGGCAGAATCTTTATTTCCTATCAAAAGTTTGTATATACTTTTACATCCCTTTTTATCACGCACTATAGGAGAAATATAAGGCATAACAAATGCTTCACATATTCTATGAGCTAGGTTTTGAAGTTTTTGATTAAACACACATCTTAGAGCCTGAGAAATTGAAAAATATTCCAGAACAGTGACTTTTACACCAAACTTAGTTTCACATTCAGTTAAAGATATGATATTTCCTTCTCGATCTATTAAATCATTAATACATCTTATACCCTTTTCTTGCCAGTGTTTAAAATAAACAGACCTTCCATCTACTTGTATTCTACTATTTTTCCATAAAGGTTGCGCTACCCAATTGATAATTTCGGATTTTTTAAATATCAAAAATAGCATGGCAAAAAATTCTTTCCAAAAAGGATTACTAATCTTTTCCGATATGTTATGAAAATATTCATCCCTATAAAAAAAAAAAGGTGGAGAGGCTGTTCTAAAGAATATCCTAATAGACTTTCTACGTCATCACATTTTCTTAATAGAATTCTTCTTAACCATGTCAATTTTAATGCTTTGTTAAAACAATCCACATCGATCATTTTCAATCCCCCTTCCTCGTATAAACCAAGTATTTGTTCCCTACTAATTTTATCTGGTTTTCCATTCCATACAAATTGAACAAATTTTGCTTTAATATTTTTCATTAATTGAGCCGATGGACTAGGGATTGAAAGAAAAAGATGATTGAATTGTGGCAATAGAAGGGATTTAACCACTGTAATTCTACCCAAAGGTGTGATATTTCTCTTCGACCATGAAATCATCTGTCTTTTCAATTTATCAAAGTCCTATCGTAATTGAAACTGGGATCGTATTAATATTCACATGAAAATCTGTACCAAGATAGCGAAAATAAGTATCCTTTATCAAGTTTACTTCTACTTCAATGTCTAAAATTGTCTTTTTCAGGCTACCCAAAAAGATAATTTGCGTCTTTTGTGAATTGAGTTAAGTCCAGTAAATTGAGTGAAAAAAAAAATCATCTCCAACGCTTTTTGAAAAGACTTATTTGAGCCAGAAATGAATAAAGCAGTATCATCGGCATATTGAAGAATTTCAATTCTCTTTTGTTCACGTTGATTCCCTCAAACTGATTTGAATTCCTTATCCACAATGCAAGAATTCGACACACATAATGAAAAGGTAAGGAGCATTTGGATCCCCTTGTTTACAGCCCCTTTGAATATTAAATCTGTGTGACAATTGAGAATTAACAATGACGCTTGAGTAAGCATTACTGTGCAAGACATCCACACATCTCTGAAAAGATGGTCCCACCCCAAAAAACGAAAGACCCTTTTGAATGAATGCATGGGAAATACTATCGAACGCCTTTTCGAAATCTTATAGCATTAAAGTATAAGGTAAATTTTGTTTTTTCGCTAAAGCAATGATATCATATATTATCCTAATATTTTCCCCAATAAAGCGACCAGGTAAAAATCCTTTCTGATCTGTGTGAATGACTACTGATAATACCTTTCGTAACCTATTTGAAAGACATGTAGATAAAATTTTGTATACAACATGAAGAAGAGATATCGGTCTCCAATTTTTTATAAAATGACGGGCCTTATTACCTTTAGGGATTAAAGTTATAAGACCTACGTTTTGTGAAGAAGATAATTCGCCAGTCAAATAAGCATGTTTGACACTTCGCCATAAATAAATGCCTATATCATTAATGAAATACTTTAAAAATTCAGCTGTAAAGCCGTCTTGACCGGGCGCCTTACCAATTTTAATCTGTTTAACTGCATCAAGTATTTCTGAATAACGTATGTCCCCTTCTAAAACTTCGCTTTCTTGCGGTGTAAATCTCTTTACTTTATTCCAAGGAATCATAGCAAACAATCTTTCAGCCTCAGATACTGGTTGAAATGTATACAAATCCTTAAAATAACGATATACTTCTTGTAAAACATCTTCTTGTTGATCAATTAAACAGTTGTTTTGATCGATCAATCTTATAATTTTTTTTTCTACTGATCTCTGTCTTTCTGAATTCAAGAAATATTTTGAAGGCTTTTCCCCGAATTGCATTTCTTGTATTCTATTATACTTAATCGAATTGTGCTGCTCATTTTCAATAATGTTTTCTAATTGTTCTTTCAAAATACGTATTTTTTCGATAGTTGAGGTTCTTTCCTCCGAAATCATATTGGTTTCTAATCTAAAAATTTCCTTCTCAATCTTGTTTTTTTTCTTTCTTATTTTCTCTTTTCCTTTTCAACGAATATAAAATAGTAGCACTTCTCAACTCCATGAGAAGAGTATCAAAAAACAACTGTTCATTGCTAGAAAACAAAATATCTCCCTTTCCCATCTCTTCATATTCTTTACCTTGAATAGATTCTTCATCTGCATATTGTAATACTACTTCTCTTTATCTTTCTTTTAATAACATCCACATATTCCTCATCCTTCAACAAAACATTGTTAAATTTCCAATAAGTAAAACATTTTTGGTACTTATCTAATTCAAATTCTAAACTGATTATAGAATGATCAGATTTATATCCAAACAAATGTTCAGTTTTTGTGATTAAAGAAAAGAGATCCCAGGACATCAAAAAAAATCAAGCCTACTCTGTCTTAATGGTGTGGGTTGTCTCCATGTATAACTTCGAGTACCTTCATTATGTTCACGCCAAACATCTACCAAATCCAAATCATTTTTTAGTTCTATCACCTTCTTCCTTGCTTCTTTGTTGTTCAATCTAATGTAATTAAAAATATCCAGATCAAAATCTTGCACCAGATTCCAGTCCCCACACATTATTATGTGCGGGTCATCAAACTCAATTGTATATCTTTTTAGTTCATCATAAAAACAGGGGTATCGTCATTTGGACCATATAATGAAATGAATGTTACTTGCAACGTTCCAATACAAAGGCTCAGTATAATGAAATTACCTTTCTCATCTATTTTTTTTCCTTTTTAACTCCTACAACAACATTTTTGTCAAACAAAACAGCTACAGTGAGAATTGTTACAGGAAAAATAGCATTTACCCAACCACTCCCTCTTCACTGAACGACATATTTTAGGAACAAAGTGTGTATCTTGTAAACAATATATCTGTGCTCCTTTATAATTTATATATGCAAGGATGTCTCCTCGCTTTGTAGCATTTCCCAGTCCACGGCAGTTACAAGATAATACTTTCACAGTCATAGAATCGTTAGTAAATAGCTATAGTCAACAAATGACTACAAAACGATGAAGAAACCCATACAAAATCCATCATAAAGGAGAGTGCTTGGATAATTCACTTGATTCATTCTAAATTGAGTGCGGTAGCAACGCATGTTAACACAGATGTTCCGCGGCTTCAAATATTTCAGAGTGTCAATTTCACGAGGACCATGCATAACAAAGGCAGCTTTAACGTTCCACAACCAGGCATGCATACCAGTGCATTGGAAATGGATACAGCCAAATTTCCTTGCAAAATGTAGGGAGACACGTATTCTATTTGTACATACTAGAACATGGTTGTGTACAGAAAAGTGTACGGTTATTCCAAGAGTTAACATTTTCACTTCAACAATTCTGTACAACTTTTTCTCCATGATATTTGTTTCTGATTCCCACCATAGAATAAGACATTGAGATTTTGAGCCCTGACTCTGGAAGAGTAATATCAACATTATTTGCAACCATGACTTTAAAAAATATTTGAAATGGCAGATATTCTCAATCTTCCTTGATTTTAACTCCAAACATCGAACAAAACAGTGACCGTCTGAAAACCGACTTGTAAAGTACATTTGGACAAAGCTACTGTATTCCAGGTATGAATGAATCATTTAAGTACATGTATTACTATCCATTCCTTCGAAATAAAAACATTTCACATCATGAATCAATATTGTTTGGAAGTATAAATCAAAGAGATAGTATTGATATATCTCTGTTGTTGCTGCTTATAATATCCACTGTTGGATATAATATTGAAGCTGACTTGCATGTAACCATGCTAATTGCAATGAGCAAACGTATCCATGAAAAGAATATTGGAGAGAATTGTTTGGAACCTATATATGAACTAACCTCAGCAACATGTTCCGACAAAAAATCTTTATACGCATGTTTATCACATTCAACACATATGATATGGAAAAGAAATATCATGATGTATAAAAGAGCATGACTGCTTAACACAGAATCACTAGTAAATAGCTACATGCAACAAATGGAAACAGAACAACGAAGTCATCCATACAAAATCCATCATAAAAGAGAGTGGTTGGATAATTCACTTGATTCATTTTGAATTGAGTGCGGTAGCAACGCATGTTAACACAGATGTTCCGCGGCTCCAAATATTTCAGTGTCAATTTCACGAGGACCATGCATAACAAAGGCAGCTTTAACGTTCAACAACCAGGCATGCATACCAGTGCATTGGAAATGGCTACAGCCAAATTTCCTTGCATAATGTAGGGATACACGTATTCCAATGTATACTAGAACATGGTTGTGTACAGAAAAGTGTATTCTTAGAGTCAAAATTTTCACTTCGAAAATTCTGGACAACTTAAAAAATATGTTGCTTTTGGGGTTATTTTGTTTTGAATTGAATTTTAGTACGTTGTTTAAATACAATGATATAATGGTTATTTTTTATTTCTGGGAAGAATCCTTCAATATGTAAATAGTCTCTGTTTTTCTTCACATTTGAATTGTTGAGTCTTACTGCATAATCTATCACTTTCCATAAGTGCACCAATATCCTTGTGTTTTAATGTGACAGCAATTAATGTCATGATGGAAGTTCACCTGTTTTGGTAATTCACATGATATCTATTTGATCACACTACGAAATATTTACCTCCGTAATTTTCGGCTGTCAGCTACACCCTTCGTGACCCGACCCGACCTTTCGTGGCGCGTAACGATCGATTAATGATCGGGTCGGATCAATATTGTATTAAATGTAAATGAATATGTGAAAATGATTGAACTGTGATGAAATGATTTCAGTAGCAAAGTCACTATAGAATTACAGCGAAATGCATCAAACTAGTGGAGCAGGCAACCCAACCACAACCATACCGCTTGCTAAGAAAAATGCGATGACGTCACTGCGTAGAAATACTCGCATTATGCGAGCCACAATAACTGTACACGCACGAGTGCGTAGCCTTGGCAAATTCGTTTCACGCACTGTGTGTATACAAGCCGTGTACTCTGTATACACGGCTCGGCTGGCGACATCACACATGTGTATGTGTAATAGTAGTAGTTACAATCAGTATATATGCTTATCGTGTACACTTTCGCCCAACTCGATCGCCAGATCCGCCTGTATATTTCTGACTTTCCTCTGCAAACGCTAATGAACGATTTTCTTCGGCGATTATTAAGACGTTACGTTTCATAAATTTAGTGGTAAGCTTTCCTTCTTTATTATATCGTTTCTGTATTACGTTATCGCTTGGTTTGTTTATGATTGGCGCCAGTCTATATATGTGTTTACTTCATAATTCTCGTATTACCATTGCCCTACATATGTGTAGTAAGCAAATAAGGGTTTTCAAGGCCTGGTAATGTAACGCTTAACTCTCTCATTACCATTTACATGAATATGTGCATTGAGTCAACGGGGATTTTAAGGACTGGTAGTGTAAGGGTTAACTCTCTTATTACCACTGGCATTAATATGTGTATTAAGTCAACGGGGCTCTCAAGGCCTGGAAATGTAAGGGCTAACTCTCATTACCACTGACATGAATGTGTATTAAGTCAATGGGGTTGGAAATGTAAGTGTTAACTCTGTCATTAACATTGGCATGAATATGTGTATTAAGTCAACGGGGTTCTCAAGGCCTGGTAATGTAAAGGCTAACTCTCATTACCACTGACATAAATGTGATAAGCCAAAGGAATATTCAAGAAATAGTAATGAAGGGGTTAAAAACCTGTCAGGTTTAACACGTCAGGACTGAATTAGCTTTGTGCTTCCTTTCACTTTGATACCGTTTACTTTTCTCTTTTTTTTTCCCAGATAATGTGTGATCGTCCTTGAGTATACGTAGTTTCGAAAGGGATTTGATTGTGAGTCAGTGTACGATTTTGCATAGAAATTTATGTAGACCATCGTTCGCCTTGTCTTGGGTGGGAAGGGGAGGAGGGGAGGGGTTGGCGGTAAAAGGAGAGGGAGAGAGAGAGAAAAAAAGTGAGGGGCAGAAATTTAACGTCGCATGTATTTAAATGTCAAAACATACATGGAGGGCAGAATATGATACTACATGTACTCCTTATTACGCCGCATATTTTCAATATTTCAAGATATATTTCCAAACATATGATTACACAACAGCCACGAATCACTACCACACCGTAATATTGACTTCGTGTCGCCCATGCATGATATGTTATACGATATACATGTATGATCATAATGATGTGAAGATAAATCTTGGTTATGAATATGACTGCTTAAAAAATATGTGTAATTACTTTCACTCGGTCGACGTTTAACGTTGCCACTTGACTGCGTACTTTTAATGAATCATGACTAAAATATACTGCCCTAATCTTGCAAAAGGAAGCAACTAACAAAAGAGACTTTTGTTGTAAATTAGCAAAATGTGTCTGTCACGTACTTGCATTGCCATCAGTGCAACATCACATCATTTTAGATATATTGCAGCAAGATGAATATATCTTGTCCAGATTTTGCCTGTATGTAGGGAATGCTGGGTACAATCTAAGTATACCAATAACCCAGATTTCAGTGATTTGTCACTTTCTTCCTTTTGTCAGAGTAGGGCAGTATAGCGTATGAGATCGCGCGCCATTTGTTAGTTACGTTCACTGGGCGTTGTCTGTACGGACAGTAGGCTTGTTTTCCGTGTGTTTACAACTACATCCTGTTTCCTGTTTGGTAAAAAAAAAATAATATGAAAAACAATTGCGTTGCGGTGTAAAAACCGACCTCGTTCCATGCCCATGAAGTTATGATTACATTATTATTAATGACAGATTGTGGCTTTCATCCAATAGCCGCGTTTCACCATGAGTGTACATCATGTAGGTACATTAAATGGATAGTTCACTCTGAACATAAGTTGGTTTCAATAAAAGCAGAAATATGAAAGAAATATATCAGTGAAGGTGTGATGAAAATCCGTCAATGGATAAGAAAGTTATGATCTTTTTGAAATTTCAAGTTTGTGACGTCACGTGCGAGGTGCTCTCCCATAATGTTGTGGGCAGTATAATCCCGTAAATTGCTCTTTTTCTGTTTTTGACAACGCAATCATTTGTTTTCATGTATGTATATGTGAGTAAATACATACTTCTTGTATCGAATGCACAGGTAAAAGGATGCATATTCTTTTGAGAAAATACACATTTGAAAAAACAAAAAATGTACACATCATAATTTTGGAAGAGAACCTCACACGTGACGTCACAAAATCAAAACTTTAAAAGATCATTTCTTTCTTATCCTTCGATAAATATCGTACTTAGTCTCAAGTAATGATAGAGGTTAATGTGCGTTCTTCATTACTCTCTCTCTCTCTCTCTCTCTCTCTCTCTCTCTCTCTTGTTCGCCTACTCTCGTCCTTACGCAGTATTTGATGTACCCCGTCACGTGATATTCTAAAACCAGACCACTCTCGTTGATGGCTTGCAGACTATTACCACGTCACACACGTCCAATGAACACAATATAGTACTTTGTTGGTGAAGGTGATCAGTGGAGAGTGATATATAGGGCGACCGGAAGCCAGTCTACGTAAACCCAGTCAGATGGCAGCTCCAGGACAGCATACGGTCTACGTACATCAACCCGCTCCGCATCTACAACAACAACAAGTACCTCTACAGCCCAAGCCTGGTCGAGCGGAGTCTTACAACAGTCACGCCGGGAGAGCAACGGGGTGGATACAACTGTGCTTAGGCGTGGCAGCAGTTCTAACAGGGGTAGCACAGTGGGTGTTACAATCGCCCATCCGATATGGCTCTTTCGCCATATGGGCCGGCATCCTCGTGAGTACTCACCCCCCCCCCCCCCCCCCCCCGCCCCTCCATCCTTTAAGGGTTACGAAATTAGAAAAATAAGTTCCCACTAATCTATGTAAAATTATCCACTGAAAACGAATTTCACATTTGTTTGCCTCAATAAAGTCTCATTTTGACGACAATTTCTGACGTCACTGGAGGTGTGCGGTGTGCGGAGACTTCATGCGGCAAACGAATGTGAAATTCGTGTTTAGTGGATGATTTTGCAAAGATTAGTGGGAACTTAATTGTCTAATTTAGTAAGTCTTTAATAACGCATCACTTCAATTCGCCGTCCTCTTTTCCATCTTCCTCCTCCTCCTCCTCCTCCTCCTCCTCCTCTTCCTCCTCCTCCCCCTTCTTCTTCTCCTCCTCCTCCTCCTCCTCCTCCTCCTCCTCCTCCTCCTCTTCCTCCTCCTCCCCCTCCTCCTCCTCCTATCAGCAACAGTAGCAGTAGTTAGTAGTAGTAGTAGTAGTAGTAGTAGTAGTAGTAGTAGTAGTAGTAGTTGTGGTAGTAGTAGTAGTAGTTGTGGTAGTAGTAGTAGTAGTAGTAGCAGTAATAGTAGTAATAGTAGAAGTTGTAGTAGTAGTAGTAGTAGTAGTAGTAGTAGTTGTTGTTGTGGTAGTAGTAGTGGTAGTAGTAGTAGTAGTAGTAGTCGTAGTAGTAATAGTAAAAGTTGTAGTAGTGGTAGTAGTAGCAGTAGCAGTTGTTGTTATAGTAGTAGTAGTAGTAATAGTAAAAGTTGTAGTAGTAGTAGTAGTAGTAGTAGTAGTGGTAGTAGTAGTAGTAGTAGTAGTAGTAGTAGTAGTAGTAGTAGTTACAATAATGATAGTAGTGGTTGCAATAATAATAGTAGTAGTAGTAGTAGAAATAGTACATAGTTGTAGTAGCAATGATAATAATACTTGTATTAGTAGCAGTACTAGAAGGCATAGTAAATTGATTAAATCAGGAAGGTAAATACACTTCCACCCCAATGATCACATCAGCAAAATGTACGTGTATGCTACATGCCTTGAGTTATCCCTGTTATTTCAGCAAAGAGGTAATTGCTGCTAAATAAGTAGGTATATGTTACACAGTTAATTAAAAAATAGTAACATTGCACCACAGACTTTTGTTCTGATGTATGAATGTAGCCACATGTCATTCAATATTTCTGTTTTTCATTTCGTTTCCAGTTCTATGCTCCCGCTGGGCTTTTAGGTATATGTAGTTCTTCAAAGAAGAATTCGGTGGTAAGTATGAAATAGAAACAGTAACACTATTTGGCAAGACGAGGCTTTGCTTTGTTTGGAAGTGGTGTATCTCTTCTACAGACAAAAACAAATTCGATATCTAAAAAAATGTGAAATAACGATAGTCAATTATTTTCAAAATGAGTAAACTTTGTGCTTCAGTTACCCTGTTTGATGATCACACTTTATGATGTGGTATGATATTTTATGATGTGATGATGCCATAACAGCTTATTCGTATCTGTACAACAACATGTACACCCTAACAATATAAAAATGCTCTAAGATATTTTAAAGATACACTTAGATATACAATCATGTAGCCATTGTTAATCAAGATCAGAAATCAGCAAAAAAAAAATGGCAAGATACCATTTTTCTATTCAATTCAATTCAAGGTTTATTAAAAATCATCTTCGCAGCCATGCAGCTGAATTGCGACAATTTAAAAACAAATATAGATACAACATATGAAATAAGACGAATATCCTCTGCAAGTATAAATATTTAAAAATTCTTATAAATGGCATGAACACTATAAAAGATAATTATACATTAAACATATTATAAGTTTCTTTAAGATGCACTGTAAATTTACTGTACGACAATAAGATAATAACCGTAACCACTTTATGTCAGCATTACAACCTGTCAAAAACATAAGTTAAGGATATATTGCAAAACTAATGCAAAGTACTGCGGTTTAGGTAAAAACAACATTTTCATCAGTAATATGAACCCCCCATAAATATTAGAGACAATAGTAAATTTAATGAACGTCCCTAAAACGAATAATAAAATCGAAAATAAAATCGATGTACGGCAAAATTATCATAATTGCAGCTAAGTCACATCAGCATTAAAAGTCATGAAAGTATTGTGATAACATCAGTAAGAAGCAAGTGTTTGGTTGTAAAGTAGGGTATTAATTGATTTTCATTTGAGCTATATAAAATTCACAGGGAAAAAACAAACAATTGTAATGGCTGGTTTCTTATTAATGGTGGTAGATAAAATATATACAGTACATGTCTACAAAATAATTATGTAAACTGAATAGTGAGTGTATCAGTTGTACCAAACTTTCAATTTCTAACTTAAGTTACAGGGATTCATTTAACACTCTAACAAGGTAAGGTATCGAGCTTTTTCGGTAGCGTTCTGTTCTGCATTTTATTTCAGTGAGTTTGTGGCTATTTCTGAGGGATGCCCTTCGAGATGCCCTTGCTGGTGGTAGCCAAGTACGAAAGTTTTTGAACAATTCAAATGCAAACTTTCTGCAGAGCTGGTCTCTGCGTTTTTCAAGCGAAACTAGATTACTCTTTTGTAATGCGTGCTGATACGAGTTATATTGGTCTGAGAATATAGTTCGAAGGGCTCTTTTCTGTATGAGTTCAATTGAGGTAGTTTGTTGTTGTGTCAGAGAGGAATGCCACACAACACAACAATATTCCAAAGTTGGTCGAATATATGATGTAAATACTGTGATTAGATCACATGCTGGCATTCCAAACCGTCTCAACAGTCGGAGCATGTAGAGTTTTCTCGAAGCGTTGGTAGTTATGTAAGTTACATGGTTCGACCACTGCAGATCGTTTCTGATTATGACACCGAGAAGCTTGACGTCTTCACATGTTGGTACTGTTTGATTTCTAAGTTGTATCTCTGCTGGAGGGAGTTGACGGCGTGTGAAAGAGACCTGAAAGGCTTTACATTTTAACGGGTTGAGCCGCATCCGAGAGACTTCACACCATTGCTCAAATGAATTGAGGCTAGTGTGAAGGGTACATGGTGAATTTAGGCGACGGCTTTGTGCTATGGTTAGATCATCTACATACTTCCACCTTCTAACATCTGATGATATAAGAGCATCATTCACAACACTTAGGAAGATCAGTGGACCCAAACGCGTGCCTTGAGGAACTCCAGCTTTGGTGGAAAGTGAGGATGATAACTGACCTCGGTAACGGACCTGTTGTGTACGCTCGGCCAGAAATGAACACAGCCACTGGATAAGAGAAGGTGTTGCTCCCATGGCGTAGAGGCTATTTACAGCGACATTGTGGTCGACGAGATCGAACGCCTTTGAAAAGTCGGTAAGTATGACCGTAGTAACATTGTTGGGTTTGTCGGCATTTGATTGCAGATACTCCAAGAGGCTCAACAGATAATGGCTTGTTGACATGCCGCGACGGTTCCCAAATTGTTGGGGATCTATACTGCTGCCAATATCACACATGAGCCATCGATATACAAAGAGTGCGAGAAGTTTAGCGAAGTGGTCTGTTAGGGCAATCGGCCGTAGTTTTTCAAGTGTTGGCGGAAATTCCTTAGGAATGGGGACTATGATGGATTTTTTCCATTGGCTTGGCACGACACCCTGTTCAAACGAGGCATTGATAATATGACAAAGTGGGGTGCTGAGTTCTGCTGCAAACTCGCGGATGATTCTTGAGGGGAGTCCATCAGGACCTCCACTTTTACCAACTTTCGTCTTAGCTAGTTCTCTGTAAACGGTCCATGGATGAACTGAGGGGATCGTACTCTCTGGAAAAGGTCTAAATGCAGGTAGGTGTACTGGATCTAGCGAACGTGAATTGCTCGATATACCTATGAAATGTGAGTTAATGGCGTTGGCTATGGCTGCAATGTCGTCTGGATCAACTTCAGGAATCGAAAGAGACATTTCCTGTTGCACGTTGGAAATCATCAACTTTATATATTGATACCACGATCTTGGATTATCCCGCTTCAGATTTTGGACGCGATCATGATAAAAAGACTTCTTAGCTCCATCGATTTCTCTTTGAAGCTTGTTTCGTAGCTCTTGCCAGTTAGAGGATTTCTGGTGGAATGCTGTTTGTCGTTGGTGAATGAGCACTTTCACTTTTGTCGACATCCATGGCTTGTCAGTTGCATGTATACGTACATATTTGCTAGGAAAATGGAGGTTTATGGCAAGATTCAATTCTCTGTAGAACTCCTCACATTTGTTTTCAACGCTTGACTGGGTGTGGACGGATGTCCAATCTTTGTGCGCGATCCAATCCCCAAAGCTTCTCATGTTCGATTCACGGAGCGGACGGATAACTTTGCGTCGAACTTCATTTTTCGGCACTTGGTATTGCTTGGGTTGCCATAGCACCCCATTGTGATCACTTAATCCGACTGGGGCTACAAGCTCAACAGGGTCATAGTGAGATTTCATATTCGTGATGATTTTGTCTAGCGTTGCATCCATTCGAGTTGGGAGATTCACAACCTGTTTCAACCTGTGGGCACTTACAAGTGGAGTTATGGTGAGACGATTGAAGTCCCCTGCAATCACGATGCCAGCTCCTGGGTGGTTAGTGAGAATATCATCAACTGAAGTTACCAGATACTGGATGAAAGCTTGGTCATGTACCGAGTCTGGAGGCGAGTAGACGGACGCAACAAAGATGGATGAAACAGATCGTGGAAGTCTGTGAGGTCTGAGTTGCACCCATACAATTTCCAAGTCCTCAGGAACGGTGATGCGGGTAGCAGCGGGATTCAAACTAGACCTAGCGTAGAGGGCGACACCACCACCTTGACGGCCTGTTCTGTTCTTCACAAACATACTGTACTCTGGGATGGAGAAGACACTTTGTGGGGTGCTGTCTTTGAACCAAGTCTCACTGACACAAACTATATCAATGTTCATGCTCTGAACCACGCTGTAGAATTCATCAAATTTGTTATTCAAGGATCGAGCGTTAGTCAGATAAATCGATGGCAGTGAAATGTTGATGTGTTTAGCTTCCCTTGTTAAGGTGATTTTTCGAAGGTACGAGTTTCTGGCAGGTGCTCGTTGATGAGGCCGACAGTCTGTAGTAGTAATTATTACTGGAATAGGTTGGTAGTCAGGCCTTTGGCCGCACTTTTGTCTCTGTTTTCTAGACCCGCCCCGCGAGCCTCTGTGAGTAGGTTTTTTCAATGCAATACCCAAATCTGTAATTACCTTCCACACATCATAGGAGAGAGGATGGGACGTCAGTTCTTCATTCCGATACCTTTGAATGTCATCTCTTGTGTAGGTAATTGGTGATTTACGCAATTGATCAGCTGAAGATGACATCTGGCTGTCGTTGGGGCCTGGGTTGGATTGTACGTCCCCGCACACAAGGAGTTCAATGTTAAAGCAAGCACATCCATTACTGTAGTAGGGAATACCAGCTTTAAAAAATCCTTTGTGCTGAAGTACATTCACTCCTTTGAGGTTGACATCAGGATGACTATACTTCAATGTATGTAGTGTAGAGTCATTCGGACAAGAGTGGATTCCACAGATGAGGGTACACAGGAAGAAGCACAATAGCTCCATTCTTCTTTAAGTCCAGTGTTGTAGCCACACAAAAGAACGAAACTTGCTTTGTCCATGCAGCTTACAAGCTTCACTGAGCATCACCAGCCAAGTCCAAAAACATGGCAGTCAATGTAGAGTCAAATACAGATTGAAACAGAAATATAACCTCAAATATCTCCTTCTTGTAGTTGAAGATATCCCTGAAACTTTCCCTCCTGTGTCCTTGATGAATAACGATACCTTGGTCAAAAAATGGCAAGTTAACAATCGGGTTAAACCCACTAACTGAGAATATACTTGCAGAGGCGATCTCTCATGCTGGCAGCCTGTTAGGCGCACAGCTTGTGTACATTAACGTTGATATAATTATTAAACAAGAAAGAACAGCTTGAAATCAAATTGGTGATATGGATTAGTAATGAGTATTATCATTGCAGTGTAGTGTATGCTGGTAATGTTTTGATTTTTCCGTTCCTGTTTTTTTTTTATCGTCTCAGACGTCTCTTTTTGTACTAATCTGCGTATAGTCTTTCATTGTTTAAAGATGACCGTCCCTTTTACAAACATCTGCAAACTTCATGAAAGTTTGCACATATCTTTGGGATACCAACTGTGAAATTTTAAGGTCAGAGGTACTATAACTTTCGTAGAATAAATAATCTATTAAGTTTTCACTGAGATTTGACTATTTTCGTGGTCCGAAAAAAAGAAAGCTCGATCAATTATCGAAGATTATTTCCTCAAAACCGAATATTACGCTTTGTCGATCCCAGGAAAAGGTTATATAGTTACTCTTTTTAGCAAATAATGACAAAGTCAGGGAACTTTTAAAATTAGGTCTGCAAAAGGGACGGACTACCTTTAAACATGTTTTTTTTAATGCATGTAATATGTCTAAGTACACGCAAACAATAACTTAATTTTCTGTGAAGCCCCCATCACACTTATTTTTTCAAAATTCGAGCCACATTCGGGAGGGAATTTCGAATTGAGCTATACAGTCAAACCTGTCTTAGTGGCCCCTGTCTATAGCAGCCAACCTGTCTATAGTGGCCACTAAAATAATTCCCCCGGAGAGAGATCGTGTGTTAAAGAACCTGTCTATAGCAGCCACCTGTCTATAAAGGCCACAATTTGCATTTCCCTTGGGTGGCCACTATAGACAGTTTTCACTGTATATGTAAAAATGCCGTTCAAACACTTCGAATACTTAGAATGTCCTTTGAACCCATCTTGCAAGATTCTTGCACATTCTGGGTTTATTGGCTCTCGAATGCAGCTCGATTATAGTTGGAACATAGTAGGAATATTCAGAATGCAGTTGGAATGCAGTCAGAATATTTGGAATGCAGTCAGAGTGCTGTTGGACTGCACTTCGAATGCCGTTCGATATTTTTCCAGTTCGAATGCACCTCGAAAGTTTTGAACATGAACAAAACATGCGGGCCGGACACAAGAATGGACCCGAATATTCGGAATGCACTCAGAATGCAGTCAGAATGCACTTCGAATATCCAGGAATGTGCCAAGAATTTTCATTCCGACGGCATTCCAGCTTATTCCGCCTCTAGTGTGACTAGGTTATTAGCTACAGTACCAGGAGTTCCGTGATATAGGTTTTCAATTACTGTAGCATGCCCTCAATGGTTTCTACCATGGAAACAGATAATGTGTTCTCATTATTGCACCTGTTGCCATAGTAGTTATCATTGATGGTAAGGCAACATGACCCTGGTGTCTGATAGGTCTTGATATCGTTAAAATGTAAATTTTTTCGAAGCGTTTTTCATGAGAATCTTTCATGCTTTAATGAGTGAAATAAACAAACCTTGAACCTCGAATCGATTTTTACGGGACATGTATGACGATTTCTCCCCGCAGATCGGTGGATACATGGCGATGTCTATCGTCGCGGCGATCTTCGCGTGCTTGATGATGATTGTCGGCGCTATCTCGGCTCCCATCAGCACGGCTCTTGGCTGCTACCCGTCCTCGTCCGGGTCCGATTGTATAGCAGGATTCGGGGTATGAGGCGTTGACTGTCTGGCTCAATTGGCCCGTGGCACAACAGTGGTTTAACTTAGAAGACCGCTTCTTTAACTTAGACTAACCTCTATGGGGTGCAATGTAAATCAACTCATGCTATCATAAAATCATTGATTTCCGTCATAAAATCAAACAACAGTTCATAATTTTGATTATTCGCTGTAATTATCATGTGGACAAACTTAGCATAGCCTACTTTAGTGATTACGAGGACAAAATCAAATAGATTGAATCAATGATAATGTTGTTTTATTTGGCGTCCCATAAAGTTAGTAAAGATTTAAATACCCTGTTTGCATTAAAGGTAGCCCGTCCCTTTTGCAGATCTAATTCTGAAAGTTCCCTGACTTTGTCATCCTTTGAGAGAGAGTGGCTATATAACCTTTCCCTGGAATCGACAAAGCGTAATACATGTATTCGGTTTTGAGGAAAAAATCTTGGATAATTGGTCAAGCTTTCTCTTTTCGTACAACAAAAATAGTCAAATCTCATTGAAAACTAGTTAGATTTTCATTTATTCTACGGGAGGTATAGTACCTCTGACCTTAAAATTTCACAATTGGTATCCCAAAGATACGTGCTAAATATGTACTAACATTCATGAAGTTTGCAGATGTTTGTAAAATGGGCGGGCCATCTTTAGACCTCAGAATACGGGCCATAAAATGAAGTGTAGTCCTCTTAATAAAACCGTCTACAAACTCAGCATGCATCAGCAGTTTATTCTTGGGATAATGTGTATGAAATCCCAGTCATATCTTCACGGAGCTCTTCTCAGGATTTGTTTCTTAAACCTTGTTAACGCTTGCATCACCCTAATCCTTCGATAGGACCATAGTCGACATTCATACCCCATTCTGCATTGGCCAGTGCATTGACCAACTCGCAAAACCTTTCTCGTATACGTGTCTACATCTGTTGAGATGCAACTGTCAACTCAATGTACTATAATCTTCATGATCATACATCTGTACATTGAGGTTTGTGTTTCAAGACAGTAACTTAATTGAGTCAAGTACAGTTATACGTTCACAAAGATGGGGGATGATGTTGTCTGTATTGGGCCAACAATAATATTTGTTTGATTGTTTTCGAATATACAATTACCAAGATGTTTTTTTTTATATAGTAACCTAGTAATGACAGCCCCCCCCCCCCCTTGATGTCCATTTCTTTGACCTGTAGGAAGGGCGAGTTGCCTCGGATGCCATCATGGCGGTCATCGGCCTCGTCGAGATGGTGGTCGCTATCGTCGCCTCTGCCTACTGCTGTGCCGGGGTGTGTTGTCAGAAGACCCACAGCCCCGTACAGACGAGTGTGGTAAGACATCTATGCTGTAGCTAGGGATGCGTTCATGCGACCATCGACAGAATCAGGATTTGAATCATGATTCTAATCATGATTCAAAACGCAAACATGAATCACGATAACGACAGAATCAGCGTTCAGACGACCCTCTCTCCAATCACGTTTCTACTCGGATTCGGGCCGATCCAGTGTGCATGGCAGTGCGCAGTTTGACCCACGAAGTATAGGTCAGCTTTTCCGACTTGTACGTGGGCTGCTTGACTCGCACTAGAAATAGGCCGACACAATGACGTCATAGAATCATGATTCGAAACCCGGTTGCGTTCAAGCGACCTTTTTCGAAAGTGATTCTGCAGAAACGCGTTTCCAAACACCCCTTTTCCGCGTTTCATGTTTGCGTTTTGAATCACGTTTATATTCAATTTCGTCTGAACGCAATCGTGATTCTGCAGAAACGCGTTTTGAATCATGATTCTAATCATGTTTCTATGGCAAAAAGTGTCGCATGAACGCAACCTAGGTGTATCGGTGAAATCAATACCTCTTGCTCGCACTCGCACCCATATGGACACAGATCTTTCTCATTTCTTCAACCCTCTGGAATAACCTGCCACTTCAAATCCGGAAGGCATCAACGTTATCTCCTTTTAAAGCTGTACTTAAGACCCACTTGTTTTCTAATTAGTTTCGTGTTTTTGTTACTGTAAGACTGTTAATGTTAAGGCTGTGAATGTAAGACGTATACTTCTGAAATGTTGTCAATGTTAATGTAAAGCGTATTGGAAACCGTTATGGCTATAATGTGTAAGCTTTAGTCATTCTTCTTCTTCTCTTCTTCTTCTTCTTCCTCTTCTTCTTCTTCTTTTTCTTCTTCTTCTTCTTCTTCTTCTTCTTCTTCTTCTTCTTCTTCTTCTTCTTCTTCTTCTTCTTCTTCCTCTTCTTCTTCTTCCTCCTGTTCTTCTTCTTCTATTATTATTGTTATTATTATTATCAATAGCATTCTAGATTCTGGATGCATTTGATCAAGCATAAGTGAGACAACGTAAAATGGAGACAAATAGAATGAAAAAAAGTTTGTTTCAATATCACTTAATTCAACGTAATTCATAAAATTTGCGTATGCATATATTTTGGAATGTAAAGCTAGCACTCCGAGACATTAACTAGCTGATGCTACGTTTTCTCGTCGTGTAAATGATAACAAAAGAATTAAAGTAATAGGAGTTTTTGAAGGCATTTAAACTGTTTTTATTATCTATCTTATTTTACACAGATCACGTATCCGCATGTGATAGTTTCTACAGGTAAGTTGTATACAATAGTTATTCAAATTAGACCACGCACTAAACGTAGATTTACTTGATGGGGCGTCAAATAAATAATGTGATGCTGTCAAAAAATCATGGATCTTCGTCACAGAATCACAACAGTGGATGACTTCAAATTTTAGCTGTAATTATTACATGAACAACCTTTATAGTGATTCCGAGGACGAAGTGAATTACATTGAGTCAATAAGAGTGTTTCATGTTGTTTTGAGGGCGTCCCATGAAGTTAGTCCAGGGCTCCGTAACATAAAGGTTTGCAATCAATGGGAAAATGGCAGTGGCCAATCAACGCCATTGTTACATGCGCTTTTTGTTCAAAAGACTGACTAGTAACCAATCAGAATTCATCTTTCAGAACTCTGTTCTGTGGACGGGCCAAAGTATTCACCCTCAAATGTGTTTTGAAAGGCTTGGGCGGGTACGGAGGAGAGGCTCGCCGAAGAGTTGAGAACATTAATCGCTCAAAAAGGGTTTTAAGGACTCATGTTTGATCAATCTTATTTCTTACTGTCATGGATGTAATGTATTATGCTAGGTGTATCATGAATTCCGTTAGATTACATTCCTACCTCCGTGGTTATTGTTAGGCCTGTGCATTATGTCATACAATATCAGAACGTGGGACACGATCAAACGTGACAGCACAACAAAGTAAAAGATGATATCAATTTTTGTCAAGTTTCCTATCTTTTGGAGGAGTTTATATCCAGCGGGTGGATACGAACTGGAGTTTGGACGTGGGGCTGTTTTATGAAAAGTCTTATTTACGGTAGGAATGGTCGGCCCATGTTTTCGTTTCTTTATTTGATTTACTTGGTGCCTTTTTTATACATGTTTCATTTACGACATATCGAAACTATTATACTTAAATGAATTCATTTACAAAGGTATAATAGTGCTATCAACATTAACATTTATATAATTATCATAATGCGTTTAAGGATATTTGGGTTAGATTAGATTGAATACATTATAACTATAGCATTTAGCATGATGTTTGAGGTGCATGTAGCTCTTTTCGACGAAAAGGTCAAAAAAAAATTTATCGAAATAGGACACGTCTTTATGTTTTGTCTTGATGTAGTGACACTAACACCGTTTCATCCACTGTTTGCTTCGTTACCTAGGTAACCCTCAAGGGCTGGCATACCAGCAAACCACAATGCAACCGCCCATGCAGATCCCATCGGAGCCGCCTGCATATTCGGCCACGCCCCAGCCTCAGCCTCAACCTCAGCCGCAACACGCTTACCAACCGCTGCTTTACCCGGCCGGCGCTCCGCAGCCCAACGCTGGTCTGACAGTCCAATTGCCGCCGAACTGACCGGACCACGAGAGGTGGTCGAATCGTGATACATGGTCGAGTTTCTTTACGCCTAGTTATTAGTGCAAATTATGTCATAACTTAAATAATGTGTGGAAAGGCTCACAATATGACATGTTATCATAATATTATTGTGTACGCAAAGTAAACAAAATGCCACAATGTAAGCCATACACCTAATGTACTATTTAAGTGGTTATTAAGATGCAGCTTTCGCAGGTAACTGAGGAACGCATCGTATTAGTTAGTTCGTGGCTCTATGATCTGCTTTTTAGAACGTTTGAACATTTACAATCATGTCTGTACCAAATGTGATGTCAAGTGCTCTTACACCCACCCACAAGTTTCCCAGGCTCTCTATCACAAAAGTGTCAAGGTCTATCTAACCCTCTATATTCAAGGCAAGCTACTGTACTATGAAATCTATACATGTGTATTACTTGAACAAAAATACATCGATGGCGCATAATTACCGACGTGTAAGCTTGATGAGGATCAAGGTTGCTCCCTAAAATGACGAGAAAGGCAGCGCTTTCATTAACCCCTCAGGTGCCGCATAAAACAGTGCTTTATAGGATATGCGTGTAGTTATGGTGCGAAAAGGACGACACTGTCATATACGGAGTGAAAGACTGGTAAAAAATAAGATTTATACATTAAAAAAAAAAATATATATATATATATATATATAAGAAGAAGAATATAGGTTGCGATGGCGCTGATTACAAGGTGAGGACAAACAAATTGAATGAAACGCCGGAGTAGTTAAAGTGCTGTGTAAGGACTTCCCTCCCAAGAAAAAAAGTTGCCAAAAAGCCAAATCTCAGAAAGAGTCAGTCAGTTTAATACGACTTTAAATCAAAGTAACATGTAATTTTTGTGTTCACAACGATGCTATGTTAAAATATTTGTTATATTGGATGATGTATTCAGAGAGTTATGATTTGTTTTACGAGTTATAACAAAGAAAAATGATGTAGGGATTTCGGTTTATGGAGAGCTTTGTTTTATATTCTCAAGATAATGTGTAAAGAAAAAAAAATATTTGCAACTGATCGCAACTTGATTTACGATTGGTATCAATATCAACTCTGTATATAACAGATAGGGGATTAGACTTGCGATTGATTCAGATTAATCGCAACTGTTTATAAGATGGGGCCATGAATGGAATCGTAAGTTCACCCAGAGCGAGAAACCAACTAGAGAAAAAGATCTTTAGCAACTCCCCACAAATCAACCAATAAAAATTCAAAGTCAAATAATACTTTGTGTTGATGAAACGTCTTTCAGGCTGAAAGTTTATTTAAAGTATGTATATAAAGTATGTATATACAGATGAATTAGGCAATTTGACATTTGCAATTATATATTTTGTGTATATGTATGTTGTTATCAATGATGAGGTATTTATTGTACTAAGCATTTTACTACTTATGCTTAGAGTATTGTTCATATTATGCACATTACATGCTATATTCTTGTACACTTTTAAGATTAAACAAGTGGTCACAGAAATGTATGTCACATTGTTGTCAGTTATCATTTTGATTTATCGAGTCTATGCACGAGAAAATATGATAATGTATGTGTATGTGTGTTACTATGTTAATATGTGTTCGTCTATCAGTGTCAGTAGCACTACTGCTACAGATACTTCGACTACTACTACTGCTACTAATACTAATACACGTACTAATACTACTAATATTTCAACTGCTACTATTACTAATAGTACTACTATTATTACTAATAAATGTTAACCAACACCTAGTAATAATTTTCAGATGTAATTGTTTGGGAAAACAATCAACTTCAACCAAGCTGAAATTTACGAAGGGTGTGAAATATTTGTGAAGCATTTGAGAGAGAGAGAGAGTGGCTATATAACCTTTCCCTGGAATCGACAAAGCGTAATATTGGGTTTTGAGGAAATAATCATCGATAATTCATCGAGCTTTCTTTTTTTTCGTACCACGAAAATAGTGAAATATCAGTGAAAACTAGTTAGATTTTCATTTATTCTACGGGAGGTATAGTACCTCTGACCTTAAAATTTCACAGTTGGTATCCCAAAGATACGTGCTAAATATGTGCAAACTTTCATTAAGTTTGCAGATGTTTGTAAAAGGAACGGGCCACCTTTAAAGCAGAGAAATGACAGCAACGCAGTAGTTAAGGTTTGACGAAAATCTGTCAAACGATAAGAAAGTTATAACATTCTTAACGTTTCCAGTTTATGACGTCACTTGTTAGCTGCTCTCCCATTTATTGTGTGCTGTATGATTCAATACAATGTTCCTTTTTCTGTTTTTATTTAACGTGTGTGTGCGTGTAAAACACGCGTCTCCTGATACATCAAATACTCGTGTAAAATTGTATATTACCTTTTGAGGAAAATGACATTTTCAAAGAAATTATTGCGCACCTCATCTTCCAGGTGACGTTACAAAATCAACAATTTTAAAACATATAACTCTGTCATATCCTTTGACGGATTTTTGTCAAAACTAAACACTTTGATATTTCTGCGTTTATCTAAAGCAAGTGAGCTTCAGGGTAGACCGTCCCTTTAATATCCCACTTATGGAATAATTTTATAATCAATATACACAAATCCCATAGAGCAGCATTTTGTCTGACTCACAAAGGGTTAAATATCTTTGGGCCAAAAGAATAGACTTTTTAAAAGCTTTTTTGCCTTTATTTAGATTTTCATGATTCATAGTTATACAACATGATAAAAAGAGGAACATATTTTTTCTTACAGTATAAACATAGTACATTGTCTCATACATTATAAGCACAAACATATTTATACAAATATTTTCCATTAGTATCAAACTAATATGGTACATATTCAATTAAGTATACAAATTGTGATACAATTCTGCAAATTGGCATGAAAAAAAATCATTTAAAAAAAGGAACAATTTTTACAGTATAAGCATATCCTTTATGCAAATCAATTATTTCAATATAAGTTAACCATCTGAATAAAAATTCTCTTCTGTCAACAAAATATGAGGTGAAGGTGCTGCTTCATAACCCATTGAAAAACAATATGTTATATTTACATACAATGACATGATGCATTTTCCTTTAACTCTAACTTTTATTCTAATCGTATGTGGGTCTTGTATCAGTGGATATCTGTAAATATACGGTTTTATTTTTTAACAAAAAAACACTGATAAAAACAAGCAAACAATGATAAAAGATAAGTGCCAGGATCGATGAGTAAGTGAGGGAGTGAGCATGATAGATGCGCCACCAAAACATAGCATGCCCGCCACCTACGCCACGCCCGTTCAGTATGTGACCCACCTCTTTCGTATACCAATATAACGCGTATAAATACGATTCCATAATGCACGCATAACATGCGCCATAACAGACAAATCGTACTGTGCTCACAATATATCTATTAGTAGCTGCTTACGTCACATTCAGCTCCAAGTGCGCCCTAGCACCGTTCGCACCCATTGTTACCCGGATGCGAATATGTTAATATCATCCGTGGACATATTTTGATATTTCTCCTCGCGGTGGACCTGGTTTTCGCCAAGCACATAAGGTAAGAAAATAGGTCTCTTTTTAAGTGTTTCTTCGCATTAAGTATGTGTAATTGTCCGCAGGGAGCGGTCAAGGTGTGTGGTATCCCCTTAGGGATAGTTGTTTTGTGGTACATTGCTCTAAAAGGTAATATAGGACGTGAAATTATATGCAGTAGGTGATCGCGCACGGCGGTCTCATGCGCGAAATATTTACAAGCGTGTAATATGATGGAATATGGCTCTATGGCCGCAGTGTACACCGCGAAGAAAGCGGTTTTTGTGTTTGTTCACATAATATCATATGGACGTTGAAAGTGCAAAAGACATGTCATGTCTCCATCGAATAACTGTGTTCTCTCCCACATACGATCTTCATTGCTGGTAGTTCTATGTGTGGTCACATGACAAAACAATGCTGCACATTTTACCAATGACACTTATCGTTTGCTTCATCATTACGGCTAACAAATACAGTGTTTATAAATTTATATATATATATATATATGTATATATATATATATATATATAGAGAGAGAGAGAGAGAGAGAGAGAGAGAGAGAGAGAGAGGCAAAGACAGAGACAGACAGACAGACAGAGAAAGACAGAGAGACATAGTATTATTCTGTCTACAAAGACGGCTAAGTATGAAGGCAACCTGTCTATGTAGGCTGTTTTTTTTTCTTATGTCTATACATTGATAGTTTTGCCAGTATAGGTTTGTCAGTTTTTGTTACTGTTTATACGTGTGTATATGTATATAACGTAACAAGAACCATCTTCACCGAAACAGACCGTTATACAGACCCTTCTCATACCAAAGACATAGTAAAAACTGCCTGGTTTTTGGATTTCGTTGTTTGTATTGTTACTTCCTTTGCAAGTATTAACACTGTTTCGGTGATAATTGGATTTACCACCATTTTGAAACAAGCTCGTCATATCCTGAACTGTAAGAGTACGTGCCCCATTACTACACGATAACTGGTAATGATGATGTAGATAACATTGATGATGATGATACCGATGATGACGTTGTTGTCAAGGGTGATATTGAGGATGATTTCGCTGATGATGACAGTGATCAATGTAGGTTTATGCCATGATGTCAAGACTTCCTTTGAACGAAGACCTGTATTTATACTTTTTGTACATTGTCCTTTAAAATATCTGACATATTTACGAGGTATAACTATTTTAGTATCAATCATATTAGTTTTAGTTACCAATTTGCAATCGGCAATGGTGTTTCACTTGTGTGATACATTTGAAAGCATTGGTCTATCTCCCTTTGTTTTTTTTACATCAGTTCATCTTTGTTGCCACGTGGTTTACAGCCTTGTCATAAGCATTCGTTTGTGAAATCTATGTTCATTTTATTACATATTGTTATGTTATTTGTACACGTGGCGTCCAGCGAGAACAGTGCAAGCTCACTGATGGGGCTACGCTGTATAAAACATACTAAATTCAGACATAAATTAATATGCCATCATCTGACGTTCGAGCTGATGTTGAAGTTGATGACGATGACGATAATGATAATGATAATCTTGATGGTGTTGCATGCTCCCGTCGATGGTAATGAAATTGTTGTTAATGATGCTGAAGATGGTGTTCCCGTCGATGGTTCTGATGATGATTCCGGTGATGGTCGTGCTGTTGTTGATGACGATGAATTTGATTATGATGCTATTGATACTGTTTGGAAGGTAAGGATGATAACGATGGTGAAGATTTCAGTGATTGTGATGCTGCTGTTTATGATAATGATAGTGATGATAATGGTGATGATAATGACGACGCGATACTAATGGGGATGATAATAGTTTCATATCTCTCCGTAACCTAGGTACTAGGCTGTGAGGTGCATGGACACAACCCAGTCTGTTAACAATTAGGCCTAGTAACACAGACTATGCCCTGATGATGTCATAGCTCCTCTGGTTTCTTCCCCTCGAGGATGGGATTGGGGCGTAGTCTGTGTCACCAGATATAGTTGTTAACAGACTGGGTTGTGTTCATGCACCTCACAGCCTAGGTACCTAGGTTAATTTCTCCGTTGCAAAGTTGAACACTTAACACCCAGTGAAGAAAATTTCCTAGTTTCTTAGTACTAACAGACCCTTATTGATGTTTTCGGAACATATTTTCTTGTGTTTCCACAAAAAGGAAGTCATCGAGAACTATTCAGTCTCACCATGGGGGGCACACAATACATCCAGTCGCTCTTTGACCTTCTTTGTCTGTCTAGAGTTTGCCATCCAATGTACTCATTTAGACCAATGCATTTGACCCTGTTATTCAATCTTCTGCATGTTCTATGATACGAAACGCATAGCTTCCGCATCCGTATACTTTTTAGTTAAATGTTCTTTAAATGTTTCCATGGTGAGAGTGTACTAATAAATACTATTTAGAAAATCGTAAAACTTTCGGTAACACCATGTGGTTGTATTCTTTCGGATTACTTTTCAGTTAGTCAGTCAGTCAGTCAGTTAAAACAATGGGTCTGAAATACAAAGACTAGCTCTGATATCATACATAAGTTTGTACATGCCTCACAGTCAGACATGTACTTTGAATGAGTTTTTGTCACAATTACAACCAGACACTTTGAGATGTTGTCTGTACCTAAAGACTTATCATCGTTAGTATAGCTTCCATGCTATTAGACATGGTTGTTTAATTAGAAATCTAGAAAAAAAAAAAAAAAAACACGAGTGCATCGCGATTAAGGAACTCTTCCGTGGTGCAATGCCATCCAGCAAAACTCCAGACCGGAATAAAAAGGATTAGCCTATTATCATTAGTTGATCAATGCTTCAGTAAAAATACTTGGATTAACCATTTCGTTGGGTAGGCGCGAAGCCACAAAGTGCAGGACGCGGATAATGAAGTTACATCTAACCCCCAAAGATTTTAAACTGTTTTGTGATTAACATGACACTGCTCAGTTGGTACTGAGCATTATGCTGAGATCCCCTGCCCCCCCCCCCCCCCCGATATTGGAATTAAACCATTCAAAATGGATAGCTTAATTCATACCTCATAAATGCATTTGCAAAGTAGATCATCAATGGCATTGATGACAACATATTGTTGTACTCTAATACTTTGGTTTATGATTGTAGTGCTGTATATTAAATTGAATATACTTAAATCTATGATCGTAATTTTGCATATTGAGTGGGAAAATTACACAAATCAAGTAACATTATCTACAGGTTTGAATTCACACACATCGTTCATGTATAAGTGGTTGGATCAAATGGCTCATGTCATTAATGACAAGTGTTATTAGGCATTACAATCCTTATGATATGTAAACATATGTAAACACGCCTGTCATACATACATCGTGAGATATACCACACTTTTTGTACAGGAAGTACTTGTACGGAGTATATATATAGCGCGCGCATTTAACGTGTACTTCCTCCCCATTGTTTATGGAATACACGGGAATACGCTACCTGTGTACTCGTCTGTATGATCTGCATCGCTGAATATCAGCCATGGGCTTTTTCTGTCTGTTCGAACGCATTGTGATTTTTATGAGGGTTTTATGAATGCTTTTCAAACAAGTCCTCTTTATTTGCTCAAAGTGAGAGAGGCCTTCGGGGTTGCCATGGCTGTGCGCGCATTGTTTGCATGGTTGGAAACAAAAACAGCCTGCGTATGTTTCATTTTCAATACGTGATATGAAATGACGTCATGTTGCTATTTTTAGATAATCGCAATAACATAACAGGATCCGTCTTTACTTTTTATCTCCTCTTCTCTCTCTCTCTCTCTCTCTCTCTCTCTCTCTCTCTTTGTATCTTTTTTTGTATCTGTTTGTTCCTTTTTCACAATATTTAACTTTTGCTTTCTCTCTTTATTTCTCCATCTTCCTTTCTTTCTCCCTCTGCATTTCACCCTTTCCCTAGATCTCCTTTTCTCTTTATGCAACCTCTGTTTTCTTTCATATCCCTTCCTTCCTATCTTCCCCTATCTCTCTTTACTTTGCACGGTGTTAATTTCTTTCTCTATCCGTCCCTGTCTTTTTTTCTATCATTTATCTAATGCCCGTAATAATGATGGTATATTCAATTTTATATAATGCTCACTCTCTCTGTCGCTTTATACATAATCCAAGATCCAATTCATTTCTATTTCGTGGACAAATATCTAAATCAAACAGGAATTGAATATGCAGTTATCGGACTAGCACATTTTTATATTAGGGATCATGGCCGTACCTGAATGGCCGTGCGTATGGGGCGTAGCCATACCAATCCTCCTTGCGTAGTCTAAGTTTGAATGCAGTTGGAATGCATTGATGTTTGGCATATCTATTTTGGTAACCTGTAAGTAGCATTAATGATTTGAAACATGACATAAATGCAAGTATGCCTCCACGCAGATCGGATTGATAGCAGTAGATTCGGTATAGAAAGCGTAAATAGTTGATGACTCGAAGAAGACCCCGTGTGGATTAAACAACGACCAGTGAAAGCTACGTATCATTACGTTTAATGCTATAATGCTATTTAACGCCTCTTGCGCTAAGTAAAATGCTGTCCAATGAGAACTGTAAGCATTGCGGGTGAGAAAATATACACATACGACGCATAAAGAGTAACTGCATGGGCGATACCGTTCGTAGATTTAATAGTGCACAGTCACACGTGCAGCAAAAACATGTAAAACATCATGTAAAATGACCAAAAAAAATCATACTGTCCTCAACGTTCATTTTTCAGATCTAGCAACAACCCAACAAGACGCGCAAAACCCCAAAGACGCAATGCAGGCTTATCCTACTAACCCGGGCGCCCCCGCCGGCGGGCAGACGGTGTACGTACACCAGCAAGCACCCGCACCCGCTCTGAACCATTCCGCCACGGTGCAGAGTTCGTCCTCTTCCGGGACCTTCGAAAGCTACAACGGCACAGCTGGCCGTGTGACTGGGATCATCCAGCTCCTCTGCGGTATCGCATCGATTGTGCTCGGGATCGCTGGAGCGGCCATGCCGACGATCATTGGCTACTCGGGCTACGGTATCTGGGCCGGATTACTGGTAAGTCTAATGGTGACGATAGGGCGGTACAGTCTCATCGGCGTGAGAAATGCTTTCCTGGAGGGAGCGGCAATTCTTCATAACCCATGTAAGGAAAAACAAAGGCCGCTGAGACGAGAAAAAAGTGAGCATAAGGAACCAGTTCTTAGCCCTTCAGCCGTAGCATAAAACTATAACTACCGGCGACATCTGAATTTTTATATATAAAAGAAATGTTTTCAAAATCAATAAAGTCGTTCAAATCAGACGAGACCGGAACACGTGAAGACTGCAGTACGATTCTACTATGGTCGTAACTCCTACTGTCCATGACTGATATGAATTATCACCAAATTATGACTTCGACTTATTTATCGTTAAGACATGCACATTTCCCTATTTTCTCATCAGTTCTACTTGACAGCAGGTTTGCTAGGCATATTCAGCAAACAGAAGAACACCTGTGTGGTAAGTAACGTGATGTATCATGTCTAAAATAATGTATGTGATTGAGTCAATATGTCTTTCCTGTTTCATCTTCACTTTCATTTTGTCTATATCTTAGTGCTATATTTTCTCTTTTTATGGTCAACTTATCTCATTCTTTACTCTGTTTCTTCTTCTTCCTCTTCGTCTTCTCCTTCTTCTTCTTCTTTCGATTTCTTCTTCTTCTTCTTCTTCTTCTTCTTCTTCTTCTTCTTCTTCTTCTTCTTCTTCTTCTTTCTATTTCTCCTTCTGCTTCTTGCAATTCCATTGCTCCTTCTTCGTATCCCTCCTCTATCTATTTTCGTCGTATTCTAGTACTAATCTATTTCATCTTTCTATCATAGTATGATTTCAGGTTAAATCGGAGCTTGCTGATATCCATATGGCTACAAGTATTTTCCTTACTAAATCCAGGAAAGAAAGATCAACGTAAATGATGATAACCATTCATTTTGCAAATAGCATTTTAAAAATAATATGAGATAAATTTCAAGTTGTAATCCGCTTTTGCTACTTTTTGTAAGTGATGAATTTCCGCCAATGCATTGTACATACCAGAGACCTCTCTTATAACAATTTGCGATTGATTCCAGCATGATTCTGATTGATGTCAAAGGGCTTTGAATTTGCGATCGTAATTCAATCGTAACTCTTTATACGACGGGGCCCTGATCAACGTGCCTTTTAGGGTGTTGTCTTATATCACGTAATTACCCCCCCCCCCCCCCCTCTCTCCCTGCAGGTTGGTGGCTACATGGCAATGTCCATCCTAGCTTCCATCTTCGCCGGGAGCATGATGATCGCGGGAATAATCGGCGCTTTGACGACCTATAACCTGTGTTACTACTCGTATGCCTATGGTTATACTTGCGGACGTGGTTACCTCGTATGTATACTTGATTTTTCATGACTTTGTACTTTGTGTAAATGAAGACCGTTCAATAGGGACAATAAATGTGGGTCTTTAAAGCCGGTGGTATTGATGTACAGGTTACCTTAATACATATTTCAACTGATCATGAAGATGAAAAAAACAGAAAAGGGCTCCTTGGGAAAAGTTACAAAGTTATTTTCGTATGATTAAACACGTATAATTGTTAATGTCTCACAGTATATACTTAATCATATTACGTTAATAAGTTTTATATCTTTATTTATGCCCTTTTCTTTTTTTTTTGTTTCATTGTTACTTTGATGCATACATTATATTTTTGTCTTTTAACGTCACTAATTTATGAAAACCAACAAAATATATATTTGAAAGATAAATCTGAATTGTGGAAGATCTAAAAAATCTGGAATAAAATGAAAAATCTGAAATTTGAAAGATGTAAAAAATAATAAATCATAATTTATAATCATAATCATAATCATGATTGTTTTCCCCGGCAGGAAGGGGCCCGAGCCGTCGACTCTATGCTTGCTATCGTAGGTCTGATCGAGCTAGTCACATCCATCGTCGCCTCCGCCTACTGCTGTGGTGGTGCGTGCTGTGGCTCGACCACTACCAGTCAACTCCAGCACACCACCGTGGTGAGATTCCATCGGCAATTTTCAATTTCAGTTCATTTCTACTATAAAACAACAACATTCATACAACTCCATGATAATGTCATTTACAAGTTTGTGGCGAAACCGATAAAGAGCCCACAGGCTTGTGGGAAATGTCCCATTTCGTATTTATACACACAATATTTAGTTATAAAACATACTTTGAAAAAATACAACCACAAAAGACAAGCATATACCAATTCTTACAGGAGAGAAATGGGGATGCAGAAAAATTAGAATAAGGAGAATTTAGAAAATATTCTTAAAGGTTATTACCGTGTTATTAGGGGTTCAAAATGATTATCACTTTTGGACTGTTAAGTAAGTCATTTCGTACGTCATTCCAAAGCACTGGTCCGAAATGTACAGAAAAATCTTTGGTTTAGGAAACTCTCACTATTTGTGGACATGTAATGGGTTAAAAAAAAATAAAACAGATACAACTCAAATCAAGCTAAAATTTGAGGATTATAAGGTCGAATGATGTCAGGTTCCGAGGAACAGGTTTTGCATCTCATAAACAATGTACGTCCAGTTGACAAGTTTTAACTTTTGAAGTGTATTATCTACTGTGGATGAGTGAGAATATACATAGACATGTGCCATTACGAAAAAGTTCTAGCTTTAATTCCGATACGCTAATCCTTTTTTCCTACTTGTCTTTTCTTTGAAGGTGACTACTCAAGCAGCCCCAATGGTCATAACTAGTGGTAAGTATGTCCTATTAGGCTCTTCACCGAATTATGTCTTTTTCAACTTCTTGGTCTCAAGCTAATTCGTTTAGTACACAAAATATGCACTGATATCGAGACGGTTAGCACGGCCCAGCGTCATCATTTCCTTACGTGCTCAGTGAGATTTTTTTTTTAATTTAGTGCGTGCTCATAGTACAAGAAGGTTCTCTAAGCGCTTAACATTAAATGGAAGAAAAAACAAACCTGGACTTTCATTTATGGGAAGCCAAATAGAACAGTATGAAACATTATTATTGATTCAATTTCAAATTATCACATTCAAATTTCATTGATTTTGTCCTCGGGATCACTATGGTATGTTGATTTGCACATTCCATAATTACATCGAATAATTGAAATCACTCACTCTTGTGATTCGCTGATGAAAATCGATAATTTTGTGACAGCATCAGAATATTTATCTTTGTTTAGCACATAAAGTAAGTTAAATTACCGGTTTAAATACGGGCCTGTATGTTGTATACGCTTTTAACTCGTTGCCTGTCACATGTGTATACTTCTTTATAAGCAATGTACACAAATCCCATATTGCCTGGACCACAAAGGGTTAATGAAATGCATCTATTGTTTTCTCCCACAGGCCAATACGCCCCTCAGCCGATGGTGGTGCAGGGGGTGCAGGGGGGTATGATCCAGCAGCCCCCTCCCTACACCCAGCAGCACGCCTACCCGCCCCCTATGCCCACCGCGGCCCAGGTCAACATGGGCTACGCCACCTAGACGGCTGCCCCTGCCCCCACTCCCTCGACCCTCAGAGAGAGATACACCGGGGTGACTTTCTTCACAAGTAAAGCAAACATTATCCATAGAGTGAGGGCTGATCTGTCAGACAAAGGATTCAAATAAAGCCTTGGGCTACGCCCCCTTCCCCCCCCCCCCAACCCTTAGAGAGGTAGATAATAAAAGAAAAACACTTTAAATTGAGCTACGCTACTTTAGCTGCCCCTGCACTATCGACCCAAGAGAGAAAGATAATAAAGATAAACACGTTTTCCATTATGGACAATTTATGCTAACGTTAGAAAACGCTTGTTCTTCCGTAAGTATGTAAAAAAAAAATCGGGGGTGGGGGGGTGGAGGAGATGAAAAGACTCCGTCCTATACGTGTGTCATATTCATGTTTACGGTTAAGTATATGAAAACAAACACTGCTTTCACCCACATGAAAGTACAGAATTTTTTTTTTTTTTTTTGGAAAATATTGTAACGCGTCCATCACACGGCTCCTTTGGAGATCATTCCTCGAAACTGAAAGGACTGCCCTGTCTAAATAAAAAGTGAAATAAAAAAAGTGAATAAATACATGTAAATAAACAGCAGCTTTTATGAAATAGTCCCCAGCTATAGCTCACATGGAAAGAGTTAGCTGATATCTAACATTTTAGTTATGTTCATGTGATATATAATCGGTTACATCTAATTGTAACCAGTGCATGTGTTTATAGAGCGTCGTACCAGTATGCATTTTTTACTAGAATGTTTTGTTTGTATAGGCACACAGAAAAACACTCACACACACACACACACACACACACACACACACACACACACACACACACACACGCACATACACATACATACATACATTAATTTATGCACGCACAAGTAATAACGCACACACGCGCACATATACACACACTCAAATATCATATACAGAGACACATACAGTACGAAAACAAGCGTACATACACACATACACGCATACATACACACACATGTACATACACATATACATACACACGCAGACACTCATAAAACCAAAGCTATATTTGTATGCATGAAGCTATATGCGGGAAATTATGTGCGTTGTTAACCCGGGGTCGAGGTCAAAACGTGATCAACACGTTTTTGTGATGGCAATTCATATGCGCGCTTTGAGTATAAACATAAATTTCTTTTGTTTTGATTATATAACCACTTTTCGGGGAGGGGGTATCTTTGTTCTAGACGCATAATCGCTGTAAGATGTATAGTATGTTTCTTATTCAGAGTATATGATAGTGGGAAGTCATGTGCAGCTGTATATAGATTATATATTTGACATCTAAAGAACGACGCCTTACTTAATTTTAAATTAATGCTGCGATAAGTACTTATATGTACACTGAAATGAATCTACCAAAATGATAAAAGTACTATGAGATGCCTTGTGTTCACTATCTTGTCTTTCTCCTATACACGCACACAAGCCTACCACAAGCTTTTCGTAATAATGGATTAGTGCCTGGCGGGTGTTTCACCAAGCTATTCGTAAGTTACGAACGACTTTACGAATGACTGGATATCCCTTCTTGTGCTAAATGCGATAACCACACTTTGTTTATTGAGAATCTGATTTAGCACAAGAAGAGATCACCAGTCGTTCGTAAAGTCGTTCGTAACTTACGACCAGCTTGGTGAAGCACCCTACAGGTCTCACTTATTACTAGCCTGGCTCACAGGCTGTTGCACATTTCTAAACCGAACAATTTAATAATGGGGTCTGGCTGCAGTAGACTAATCATCATCCCCAGCTTCCCGACTGAGGAAAGAGGAGAATGATACAGTGACTAGTCTTACATTACTAGACTCTATTTGTCAGTTTGAATCAGAAATGTGCAACAGCCTTGAGACCAGGCTAATCATAGTATTGTAATCATCTGAAAACAAATGAATCGCACCTCGTTCTTTTTCTTTGAATTAATTTTCTTCCCTTAACTTTTGTTTTTTATCAACATTTTCAAGAGGCTATTTTTCTACTCATACTATTGCACGTCACTGAAAGTTTCCTAGTGTATAATCTTTACTGAAATATTGGTTTTTATTGTAAATATTTTTTATTTTATCATGCAATTAAAAAGAAATCAATTAATGGAGTGGTACTTTGGCTCAAAAATGAAAAACAAAACAAATGCAAAAATGACTGCGCATATTGTAAGCAAGTTTTTTGTTAATTAGATGATGTATTCACTCAAGATGCTGATAGCAATCATCAATATGATTTAAATAGTATGATTCTCATTATTATTATTATTATTATTATTATTATTATTATTGAGTGTATTGACCCTTTTTTAATTTCTAGTTTGATTAAGACAATTCTATTGCTTATTACAAAGATGTTATCATTATTGTTTGTTTCTGTTATCAAAATTATCATTACTAGAATTACATGTACTATTAAAACTACTACTACTATTACCATAACTATCTTTATTATTATCGTAGCATTGCTTTTATTCGTGTTGTACTTAGAATGTCTTTCTAATCAATTGTTTTCATAAAATGTTACGTACAACTTCTGTATAATAAAATAATTTTAATGGCAAAATGAAATATGTTCAGTTCATTATCTATGTCGTCACATTGAAATAAAAAGATACATGCCGCCACTTTCTTAACAGATTTATTTGTGCAAGAACACATTAAACAATCTTGATCATAAAGCGTGAACACAATGGACAACACGTCTCCTTACAAAATTTGGAGGGAAGGGACATTGAACATGATTGACAAAAGATCCCCATTCTCTATGACCATTAAAGCAAATAAAATAGGGCTGTTTTGCAAGATAAAGTTAATAACTTATAGTTTCATACCATGACGAATCATTCTGATTAATCTAATATCTTTAACGTTACCGTTGCGGAAAGTGTCGCTGTAATTGTTTTTGAGACAAGCTGTGGAATATTGTTATTTTTTTTTGTTTACTTTTGTTTCTATTTCAGAGAAAGCTTACATTATCAAGCTGCGTTTATGTGTGCTTTCTCAAAAAGATATACACAATTTTACCTGTGCATTTGATAATCACTAGAAACACGTTTTTATAAATATACCTTTCTGGAAAACCAATATTCCTTCATTAAAAGCAGAACAAGATCAAATTATGGAATCATACAGCAAACCAGAAATGGGGGAGCACCTCGCACGTATCGTTACAAATTAAAATTTTAAAAGATCATAGCTTTCTTATCCTTTGACGGACTTCGTCAAACCTTTACTAATTTGCTTATTTCATGTTTCTGCAACTTAACTTCAGAGAGGACTATCACTCGAACTTTCAATTGCGCCCACATCGGTGGACTATGACCATGATGAAAATGCTTTTGTCATTGGGGGAGGGGTTGAATGTTATGAAGACTAGCGCAGGCTAGTTTGCTGGCAAATAGAGAGAGAGAAAGAGAGGGAGAGAGAGAGAGAGAGAGAGAGAGAGAGAGAGAGAGAGAGGAGAGAGGGAGAGTGAAAACGAAATATATAGTAAGATAGCGAGAAGGAAAGAGAGATATAAAGAAAGAGATACAGATAAAAACCGTGAGATGGAAAGAAATTTGGAGACAATACAAAGAAAGGGAGAGAAAGAGAAAGAGAGAAAAAATGCGAAGAGAGAGAGAAAGGAATAATTAGACCACGGTCAAGAGAGCGAGTGAAAGAGCGAGATAGAGATAGAAATGTAGAGAGGTATAACGAGAGAGAGAGAGAGAAAAAAAATAACAAAAGAAAGAGCGAGATAGAGAGACATGTGATGTGGAGATATGTTTAGAAAGTGAGTGATTGAGTGAGTGAGTGAGTGAGTGAGAGAGAGAGAGAGAGAGAGAGAGAGAAAGAGAGAGAGAGAGGGAGAGAGACAGACAGAGACAGAGAGTAAGAGAGAGAGAAATGGGGAAGGGAATACATTACATCCATAAGAGAGAAAGAGAGGGCACACACACACACATGATGTCTACATACCTTTTCTAATATTAATATTCCTACATGCGTCCAACAAAATAGTAGGCCTGCTGATCTTGATGCGTTGACATTGGGCTTATAATTTCATAAATATTTGATTCGACATTTTTTTATATCGGTTTCGGACAGAAATAGACAAGGTTTTCGACCCATTGTGTACATGTGTTGTACTGTAACTCATACTTACTTTGCTTGATATATTATGTATAGTTTGTAGATATATGACGCTGTATGAACTAATTCATAAACCATGATATACAGAAAACACCATCTATATTACCAATTAATTTGTAAGAAATAATACATAATATTTTCTGACTTGACATTGAATCTTTTTGTTTATGACATCTACAGAATTAAGTTGTTTGAGTGTCTTTCTCTGTTGTGGTCATGTTTGTAATGATTTGAAATATGTTTTTTTAAAAAGGTCATACGGAGAAAAATTAATCTATATTACATCTAGATTCATGAGAATAATACAAAATATATTTTGTTAATTGTCATTGAATTTTCTTTGTCTACAATAATACGGTATTTACCCAATTAGGTTTGTTGTATTACAATTTTCCCCCTTGTTGAGATTGTGGACTTCTGCAAGAGTCAATTATTTATTCATACCTAACATCGAAAAACTTATTAACGAATTTGTTACACTGCATTGCATAGAACCAGCTGCGCATGCGAACCCATAGTCTAGTTTCAAGCCTTAGTTGCTTATCGTTTCTTCACAGTTATCACATCTTCGTCTCAACATAAAGCCTAATCGTCTGTATCTTTCCTGATAGGCTAGATCTATGTTTTAGACTGTATAAGTAAGAAAATAATCAAGATGAAGGTGATGGGACGATGGTGATGGGCGATCTGGATGTATACGCTATCTTTCAGCGAAACCAAAAAGTACTATCACCTATAGTGTAATGAACTTTTCTTCTCAGGTGATCAGATGGGCAAAACTACGCTTTATCTCGTGATCAACTCTTGACCAATCCTTTAGCAACATTCCTAGTATGTGGAATATAATAGTGATTATCCAGTTACAGCAGCGCTTGAGTTTATCGCTAGGATTGGTATCCTGTTATGAAGACCTCCTGCGGTTAATTCAACATAAACGGCTGGCAAGAAAGACTCGCCGGTGAACAGCGTTCGGTCTTGATATCAAGAGGAATAAAATATTAATTGAATCAACGTCGTGTTTATTCAATGCGGGATTGATGTCAACCGAAAACAATAGCAATGAAAGCAGCGACAATATTGAGAAGTCTACGAACATCACGGGCAAACTCTACACATATTAATTGGTACTGAGCGGAAACCGCCTTGAAAGCTTACAAGTAATAATCATAATACTGCAATATGGAAGGTGAAATCGTTATTTGGTCAGCAAAGATCCATATAGTGTAACGTATTGCATAACTTTCATAACATGCCTACTATCCATCATTCACTAACAACTTCCATTAGAGAGTGTCATGAATAATTCATGAAGCTTCTTTCAGAAAATACATTGTAAATTGACACGTGTGGTGCATAATGGTATCGTTCTTTACTGAATTAATTATCTGACACCAACATTTTTAGTTATGAATTTGTCCAAAGGTGCATTCTAAGGATTAATAAAAACAAATGATAATCTATTAAGCATCTAAAAGATTCGAGTTGAAACTTATTTTTCATTATTTTTCAAAAGTGTTTGTTAACACAAGAAACAAGCTACTCTCATGTTAACTTGCAAATTAAATTATGGCATATAACGTTAAATTGGGGTCATGCGGGTGAAAGCATGTTCACAAGCAAAACGTGAAATTAGAATCCACTTAACATATAACATGCCCGCTGCCTAGGACAAACATACCGTATATGCATACGTTCGGTGTGTTCCTTTGCGTCAATCAATAGACACATTATTACATTCAAGCACCGGACGCAACTCTTTCAATTCGGTCAATATTTGGCCATCACCATGTCAACAACAGAATGAAGCATGCTGTTATTCTGTTTCACCGAGTACCTGTCAATCGTTTTCCAATGTATGAGCCTCAAAGTGTCTGACGACCCCACCCCAAAGTAAACACATACACAAATCACTGCTCAGTCGTCTTCTAAAAAACACTATACTCACTTAACCAGCTCAGTACCACAGGTGCGTGACATCAGTTCAAGTTCAGTTCAGTTCATTTTATTTTAGCACGGTGACCCACTTCAGGCAAAGGCTGTTTTTTCAGGGCGGGGGGGGGGGGGGGGGCGTGCATGATAAAAAACATAACATGCATTATACATCATCATACACATCATACATTTGAACATAATACATTATCGAAAGAAAATATTACAATATATAAACAAAATTAACAAACAAAAAGAAACATACCAAAAAAATTACATACTTAATCATTTAAAAGAAAAAAACATATCTTGAACAATAAGAAAGAGAAAAATCAATCTGCTACTTTTGTTCTATCATTAATACATGCGATTTAATAATATAAGAACTATATGCTATGTGAAAGTCAGAAACTTAAAGAGGCAAGAGAATTATTGAGGGCAGTCTTTAATTTGTTAAAGTTTCGGCAAGTTTCTTATTTCATTAAGTAATTCATTCCACATTTTGGCGCCCCGATCAACGAGCTTTTTCCTGGCTTGGCACGGAGACGGTTAAGACGGTTAAGTCTACCCCGTAAGTTTGTGATACCACGTACGGAAGAAGACGATGGAATGCTTGTTAATTAGCTCTAAGAAAATAATACTAATAAAAATTACATGAACAATAAATTGATGAATTATTAACTAAACTTTTAGCCAAAAATCATGAGAAATCAATCGTATCAAGAGCATTTGATGATAACGTATGAATTACATTTCTTCAGAATCTTCTTGATAAACCAACGACACTGTTAAATTTCTGTACACGTTGAACTATTTCATAACGATCTTTATTCCTGTTATTGTCATGCATTTAGTAGTAAGTTAGCCGTGACCTGAGCTTACGTATGTACGCTTTCTTTAATTGGTATTCCTGTAAGGCTAATTTAGTATCTTGGATGATCCCTCTTTTCCTTCGAATTAAGAAATGATAAAGATCTCGTTTTACCACACAAAACGCCTTGGGGAAAACTCGTACTTAAACGGTAGTTAAGTGTCTTTGTATCCGGTAGTTACTCTCGTAGAATCACGTATAAAAGAAACTCGTTTGCATCTACTAGCCCCTATCGAAATCGTAAGGTGTCAATTCTATTGTTTTTACACAGTAAGTGTTTCTAATTTATACGATCTTCTGTAATATAAAATATTCATAAAAATTTGCTTTACTTACAACTTTTAACATTATATTTGATTATTGGTTTAAAAGAGAAAATGGAAATCATGCTAACCATTGCAGTGGCAGAAATGTGCATAAATACGTACAACTTTTTTTATCATAGAATCTAAAGGTTAATTTCTGAAGCATTATCTCAGTTTTATAAGCATGTGCATTGAAAATGAACTAAGACCCGTGAACTGTCAAATTTCAAAATATTGTAATCACAAGTTTTAACCAATCGGCGGCCCCGGCATACTAAGTTTACCCTAATACTTAATCTAGCAGAGTCTAAAGGTGATGTAATTTATAGTCATGATAATACGGTGCCGTGACACAACATGAGACACAGCCAAGAACATCAAGTCTAGAAAGATTCCTCCAGAACAGCCACTTGACTATGTAATTAGTGTTGAGGGCATTTTTTATCCAGCTAAGGAATAGTCGGAGAAAGACAGTATTGTTGGTAACCGCGCATGCGCGATGTAGTTCGCGGGAGGTCTTTTGTCAGTGCAGGAAATTAAACGCCGTCAGGGAAGTATCCTATGAAGAATAGCGAGATGGAGGCAGCGGACTATTTCGTTTTGCTAGAGCACGCTGAACGGAAATCAAGAGCTTTCTCTACAGTCACGAAGTTAAAAGTTTAACATTTACGCAATTCCCCAAGGAACATCACAGTTTTTTGCTGATTTTCATCGATTTTGATATCATAGAAAGGAAGAGGGAAAATACTGTGAATTGTAATAATTTTTTGCCTGTAAATCTTTACTTAAATCCTATGCTGATTCATAATCGATGTGCAATATCCGATATGACACGAAATCTTAATCGTTAGCAAGGAAACACAATCGATATTGTCAGCTTTTTCCAGCGAACTTTCTTTGGGAATAGCTAACTCGCAATGTTTAAAGAGAGATTGAGATTGGAGTTGCTTGGGCAAAAATATGAGATGCATTTTTAGCTCACTTATCGATGAACCAAATACGTCAAGAAGTGTTTAAGCAAACTAATAATAATCATAGAGTTTCGACGCTGTTTACAGTGCAGAATCATTGATTTATTTATGCCTCTTTAAACAAAACATCCTGTGACGTAAACAATCGTAGATTACTACAACTCCCTGTCCTGAGCTCTTTGTATCAGCCCTACGTCATTTCACAGTCCTTTCTTCTGATAACCTGTCACTAATCCTTCTTCATCCCTTGCTTCTTTTCGCGTCTATCTTTCCCGTCAAAGCCGAGTTTTCCAAGCTACCTTTACGAAGTTCACGCCCAAACATTCTAAGATCATAGACTTTTTCGCTTGTATTAAAGCCTCGATTAATCGAAAAAGAAATTACAAATGATAGTAAGTATATGTTGTATTACGTGCTTTGCCAATACTAAGAGATTTAAGAGATGATTTAGTCTGTTTTTGTATTGGCATTCACTGCGTTTGTTGAGGATGGGTCATAATGCTGTCAAATAGTAGCGCTCTTCTCTTTCCAAACACAATCGAAGCCACGGCTTATAAAGTTTATGAATGGTTAAGCACATGACCGTTGTTGGCTTCAGACGCGGTGCCATCGCTTTTTGTGTGATGCCAATACGTCCACAGTGAACCAACATGACCAATATACGGTATTAAACTGTTATATGAAATGACTCTAACAATGTATGTATATGTATCTATATATATATATATATATACCATCTATTTGTGATCATGTGACACCCTTTCAACCAATCAACGAACTGGAATATATCAATAAAAGATAATAAGATCGATACTAGAATCCAGTCCTCTGATTGGCCGGAGAGGTGGGACCACGTGATGCGCAATGTATGCCTGTTATCCTTACATGTGATAGCAGCACCAGCACACACTTCTCCAGTGCGTACGTGCATTTATGTGTTCATGCGGCGCGGCACTATCACTTCATTCTTTGATTGACACACCCAAATTCATTTTGTAACTCGAACTGCACTTTAAGGAAAATAACATTGGTTGTCTGTTTCCCGTTACTTCGAAACACGATAAAATAGTAAATACCTCATTCTACCATTTCATGTCCTCTTCAGTGTGCAGTTGCCAGTACATTGCCTTCATCCTTGGACATAGAATTTTACAATAAAACGATATTTCAACATTCCCCTTCTACACCAACACACACGGCAACATGTGACATCATCATTAAAAGATCGAGGCTTAATGCGATACGTTGAGAAACTGCACAAGGATTACACCACGTTATAACAAACAAATACCATCCCGAAAAGTTTGTTAAGCTTGATATGCGAAAGCGACAAATTAGTATTAAAAAAAACATTTCAATATACAAATAATTAATATTGTTGACTGTTATCCTGCCCTATTCTAACAAAAGGAAGCATGTGACAAATCACTCAAATCTGGGTTATTGGTATTCTTAGATTGTCCCCAGCATTCCCTACATACGGCAAAAATCTGGACAAGAAATATTAATCTTGCGGTGAGATATGCAATCTAACATGATGTGGTGTTGCACTGATGCCAATGCAAGTGACAGACACATTTTGCTCATTTACAAGAAAAGTCTCTTTGTTAGTTGCCTCCTTTTGTCAGATTAGGGCAGTATAAGTTCAAATGCAACAACATTATAATCATGATCATATACGGTTTTTTTTACACCTTTCGGTGTCATTCTACCTGTCTTCAGTCTTTGCTATCACTGTTATTAAATGAAACTTGATAAGTAATAAATCTGTCCTCCTATAAGCCGGGTGTGCGACCGTATTTCATCATTGATAGTTCGATTCACCCTGGTATGCTAATCAACAATAAATTACTTCATCTGCTACTGGTGGCCCTCGACTTCAAATCACCACATCACCTCTAGCATGGTCATCAACATCCATGTGTGCCATGAGTCGCGAGAATGCGAATTATATTTATTCTCTAACGTCTCTAAAGCATTGTTACTTCCTCAGCTTCCAGGCTTTTTGACATTTCTGATCCAAACTAAAAAAGTGCTCGATACTCTAAAAATAGTCACATTATCGTTTTCCGTTTTTCTTCCTCCGTCGAGCCAAAGAGGAAATCGAGAATGATTATTTTATTGAAGCCAGACCCCTGTATTGAATAAAAAATGGTTTAAAAAATGTGCAACAGCCTGGCAGGCAGGCTAGATGCATGGTGACGTGTTTCGTATTCACACGAATAATAAATATGATTACACGTGGTTATTAAGCCAATATCGTAAAGAACTCTATTCTGCGCTATTTCTTCCCCGGATCATTCCACAATCTGGGTCATTCATCAGGTTTCTCGCTCGGAGACATAATGAAAGGACATCACTTCAAATTTTGTTGATATTTCGGTGGGGACTGGTTATTCAAGTATCCAACCATTGTGGTAAAAACAAGCGACAACAGGGCGAACTAAAAGACATCGAAAACCATATAAAAAATGGATGCACTTTTTATTTTTTTATCATTTGACTTCATTTTCTACTCGACAAGTACAGGGCATACATATAAACATACATACACTGCAGTGCATTCATGTAACATATGATTGAAAAATAGTGACTATACCAACGAAGTGGAAACATGTTCGCAATTTCACGCACAGGGACGATGTTACGATAGTGTCATATGATTGAAAAAGGTACAGACACCAGTTGTTCACTTAAAACGTTACGTAGTTTGTCATTCCCATAAACTAAATTAGATTGCCAAAAGAAACTAACGGATTATTACAATTCAACTTCCAGACAATATCATTCTTTCATAAATAGCATCCAATTTACACGTGCCTTGCGCGTGGAATTAAGTACATGTGTGAAGGTGTTTGTGCGTTTGTGATTTGTGATTGCGTGCGTGTGATTGTGTGTGTGTGTGTGTGTGTGTGTGTGTGAGAGAGAGAGAGAGAGAGAGAGAGAGAGAGAGAGGAGCGGCATGTGTGTGTGTGGGCGTGAGAGAGTGCAAGGGTGTGAAAGGGTAAAAAGAGTGTGAAAGGGTAAGGGTTTTAACAATACATTCCACCATAGCACCCGATCTTTCTAGACATTATCCCCTCAATTCTGGAACTAGGCCGATCTACCTAAATGTGTTAAAATAATCAGACTCAATAAAGAGAGTAAAATCCATGCTAGAGCATATCTCTTCACCCAATTGACTTATTCCTGTAAGTACCAACCTCCTTCTACCTATCTGTATATATTTCGAATGCATAGAGACCCTTGTTGCGATATTCCCTTCAAAAGTATTGTATAATATCATAACCTTGCTTTCAATTCTATTTCTGCATGAGAAGATGGTCGATCAATCTTTCGACGTCAAAGGTATAACGTGCTTATTGGTAATCAGTGGATAGTTTATTTTTCTTAACTTTCTCAATGTTTAACCGGATTTGAAAGGTTAAAGAATATACCGGGCGGTAGATTTTCTCCCCACTCTCATTTCTCATTTTCAGCCCTATACAATTATGCTCATGTGTGAATGAGCAATCAGGGAGTATCCGTTAAAATCAATACAAACAAGTTACTCAGAGTTGAGTGAATCCTTTTGACTTTCACTCTTTGATCGATTAGTTTCTCCCAGTTTTCTTCTTTCTTTCTGGGGGAAATTATGGTAATTAGAGGTGGAGGTGCGCGGGAAAGTCTCCCGATCATAACTGCTAGCCAATCCCACCTCGTTCATTGTGACGTAGGTTCCGCTCACGCTTGAATCAATGGCCATATTAACGGACATATATCTCATATCACTCCGCAATTGCATCTCTTTTGATTTTGACACGTCTGTGTCAACAGTCGTGAGCATTTGACTGCTCTTGGGGTGGACTCCTACAGATCTTTAAAACTCCGTGAAGGCAGACGCTATAGAACACTCACGTTTTATGATAGCATCAGTTTCAATCAATTACGAGTCGGTGTTGTTTTCTGTGTCGGTGCTCGCGAAGAACAATAGGGCCCGTTTGGAGAGAGAAGGAATGGTGTTTATTTGAGCGCGTCGAGCAGCGTATCAGATTTCAATCACGATGGTCTCTCCTCCGCCGATGAGCTGGTTCGTTCATCTTCTTTTATTGTCGGCTCTTTGGGAGAGTTCTTCATCAGAGATCCTTGAATTTGAAGGTAGGTTCTTATTTATCATCTCGATATGAACCCAATCTCTATTACTTTAAGTGAAGTGAGGCATAACTATACTGCAAATATGATTTCATACTAGGTGCCAAAAAGTTTTTAAAAAGGATTCCGGCTTAAGTTGACACGCCAACAAGTCAAAGGATATTATTTGCCTCGAAAATATTACGTAACATAAGTATGAAGTTTAATTCTTTTGATGATCTTTTGATTATTTAATGATAATTTTGGACCCAAAGTGAAAATCATGTATTTAATTCATAATACAGCGATGCATATTGTGGATCACACATGTCAACCAACAAGGTATTTTCTGCCAGAGGCATAATACAATATTAGTATCACTGTTCAGGCAGTGATACACAATGGGCACCGTTGTGTTCTTAATCAAGTATCTGATACAGGTGTACACACAAACTTGAAGGTCAATATTTGTCTAAAAGAGCAAATTTCATTAAATATGCAAAGGATTATTACCAGGATAACGAGTAATGAAGTGTCAGGAAACGTGCTCAATAAAAACGTGACATCCCTTGATCATATGCGTACATTTCAGTTTTATTCCAGCTGTAACTTATTTGTAATTATTATTAAAGAATTTAAACTTTGTAGTATCGCTCAAGTACCACTCAAAGTGTTACACTATGGGGTCCACCACCCCTTCCCACATTCTTATACATTTCTTTTTTAAACATTAACCTTTCCTATGCTAGTTAAAATCTTGGTATATGAGACTTACGTGTATAGATTGTAAGGAAATACACATGACTTTGGCACACGTAGACTTAAGAAGAATGACCATAATAGAAACCTAATGTTGTACCCTGGTATTAAAAAAACATCAACACCAAAAAGCAGCCTCTACATAGTTAAACAAACCTCTTTCATCATTCCACGCGCAGACCCGGAGAGGGCAGTTTTTTTCCAAAAATGATAAAATGGTGGGGGTAATAGATAACTCATTTTACTTCGCTTAAAGGGGGAAAACAACTTAACGCAAAAAAAAAAGAAAGTCCCCCCTTTAAAAAAAAAATAACATAACTTAAAAAAAACAAGTTTCAGCAAAATAGTTTGTCATAGGGCGTTCTTACACCCATTGACTAACTTCTGTGTGAAAATTTGATTGATCCGGCAAGTCATGCATGAATGAATTTGCATTTAAGGTAAAATTGTCACTTTTCAAAAGTCACAGGAGTAATTTGCCATGCCCAAAACAGTAGATAATGGTATTTTGCTTTGTTTAAAAGTGTGAGTACTCAACAATGGCTTTGTTATAACTTATGCTTTTAGAAAATGTGAACATATATTTTACAGGAAAAAATCAATTTGACTTTTTTGAATAAACTTCATGGATTTCACCATTTCTAAAATTAGGAATGCTGGAAATATTTCAATTGAGCTCATTCAACTCTAAAAATATTAAAAGTGCGAGAGGATGTGTAAGGGGGTCAAACAATTGATGATTATTATAAATAGCACTTAATTATTCACTCAAAACAGAATTGGTCGAAACCCTGTATCACAATTCTCCCAAAACGTCCCTTATGGATTTTGAAAAGTGACATTTTTGCCATTGATATGTGCTCACTTATGCATGACTTGACGGCTCAATCGTATTTTCACACTAAAGTCAGTCAAAGAGTGTTGAAATACTCTTGCCAAATCATTTTGAAGAAGAGGGGACTTATAATTGTGTGTGTGTTCAGAAAATAAAAGAGTTTCGTAGCTTTCCATCTTGGAAAAAGCATTCGACCACCTGTAATTTATCACATTTTCTGCGCTAATATCATGTCTCGTAGAATTCATCTCTGTTAGTGTTGGGTGATTTGAGAGTGGCGTAAGAATAAAATCCTGATAACAAGTTTGATTGAATAAAGTCTCTATATCAGAGAAACGGTTTGGCACCAAACTAGCCGGTAACACATTGTGGTTGAATTTTTTCGGAAATTTGACCTGTTTATGTGCTATAATAAACAAGTGAATAGAGGAGAGATCGATTGGTATTTTAAAGTCTTTGCTTAATTTCTTAATTTTAAAGACTTTGCTTAATTTTTAGATATCTAAACCGAAAGATAAAAAAGCTTCAAAATTTATTTGATTTTAAGAATCCTAGGAACACTTGAATAGCCCTGTAAGTTTACTCTGCACATCCACGGTGAACAAGTGATTCATTGGATATTGTCCTTTTAACGCGGTATCCGTACGACATTGCTTACAAAGAGGCATAATTAAAATGTCATCATGGAAGGTGATGATCAAAATTGATTGCTAGAAATCATTATTATCAAAATTTACAGTGTTTAATGCCATGACTAATTTTCGCAAACTTGCTGAGTTGTGGAAACAAATAACGTGAAACCACTTACCCATATTTCCTTGCAAAGAAAATCTTCAACATTCGACAGAAAAAAAAAGTTTTGCTTACAACTTTGCTCCACTTAAAGGTAATGGGAAAAAAACAGTAAAAATTACCAGACTACTGGAAAGTGGTATTATCATAGGGCTCGTTCGTTTTTTTTATTTATTCAAAATACTACGAAGGACTCTTCCGAAGATTATAAAATCGGAGAGATTAAAAAAAAAATACCCGGACGCTGTACTGACAGAATACGGGACCGCCAGGATTAAATCCCGTAATAATTATTACTCCAAGTATGATCAATTAACTCACACACATTATTCCAAGGCTCCGTTGCCTACAAGTTACAATTAATGGTAACTCTGCCATTAATGGTAACTACCATGGTAACGTAGCTCGATAGCCAATCAAATCCAAGGTTTCAATAGAGGTTGCCATTGGTAGTAAAGTTACCATTAATGGTAGGTTTTATGCAACGGGGTCCAGGTTTCCCGTCTCTTTCCCCTTTGAGTGCCGGGTAAACTTCTGCTCTATGGCATATGGGTATATTTACTGTGCAAAAAACACAACAACTTCAGAGGAAGTCATCGACACAGTCTCAAAAAATTAAATGAAACTGAAATATTAAACCCTTTGTGTACCAGATTAATTGCAGTTCTACATGAATTGTGTAAATTACTTCTGGAAAAAAAAAAGTTGCTTGTGGCATCGGACATGCCCGAAGAGTTTCATTTTTCAACTTACACTTAGTTGAGCGAGAAACTACAGTCATGCGGTGGAAGCTGTTACAAAGTTCAGGTAAACCTTGTTCAGGCCCCGTGATTTACAGAAAGCATGAGCCAAGAAGGCAACGTCCAGGTTTTGCACGCAACGTGCGTAACCTAAGTGATTTCCCTTAACTAATTGTACATTCTTGCTCGTTGAATAAAATTGATATTTTGGTCAACATCATTTTGGAGCTTATTCTCTCTTTTCCTTTCGTCAGATGTTCTCTCATGCGACGTGGATGGTGAGGAACGACCTGGCGTAGATGCAACTTGCTCCTCTCGAAATTTCCTGTACTCCTGTTCGAACAAATGGTTCTCCAGACCTTGTAAGTGCGATGAGGATTGTGTCAAGTACGATGAGTGTTGCTACGATACAGTCCAGCCGCCTCTGGAGGGTACCTTCGTCTATCCAGTGCCTCTCCAATTTACCCTGCCGGAAACAATGGCATGGGAGGATGAGTATTTACCGTATATGACGTGCTCTCCTCTTGAGCAATACGAAGTCAGCGAGGCTACAATCCTTGCCTATTACCTAGTTACCAAATGCCCGGGTAATGTTCCTGCGGATAGTACGTGGCGCGCCTACTGCGAAGCGCCCCCAACATCGGATGACATCTTTATCAACCCTGTGCTCGCTGACGGAATTGGACACTTTAAAAACATGTACTGCGCCCTTTGCCATGGCGTCGACCCTACGACTATTGAGTCATGGACGTGGAACTGGCGATGTACAGACACTCTTTTCCCTTCTAGTGTTGAAGATCCCGATTATACATCCGAGGTGCTACGAGCGAGAGGGGATTGCAGTAGTAGCTTAGAGTACCCTCTAGACCTTCCTCTCAATATGATTCCTCGACCCTGTCGGCCTATTGATGTAGATACCTGCAGTGTGGACTATTCCAACGACCCGAACAATCCCGTCAAATGTCCTGTGATATTAGCACCTGTTCTTCATGAGGGTATTACGTACAAGAATTTGGAGTGTGCCCGCTGTAATGGTATAGACGTATGTCTGAACGACACTGCCCTTTCTCTATGCCAGGAGTATCCAGAGATAAGTATAGTCCAAGCTGTTTCTGACGTTCCCGCTCTTCTAGAGTTTTTCCGGTTTAATTTTAACGACTTGCAGGACACAATCGCCGCAGCAGATTGTTCCGAAAACGAGGCATATGACCCACTCAGCCAAAAGTGTCAGGCTGTGTACTGTTTTCCAGGATTTGTTTTTAACGGAACTACGGGCCAGTGTGAGAGGATACTTGTTGAAGATGAAGGAACTGTTTGTGTTTCTTTCCGAGCAGAACGTCTAAATGACACAAATGTTTATATGACGTCATCGGACACTGAGTATCTCGCATCTGCTATTAATCACATCATTGTCTTATCATCACTGGAGGATCTGGCCTTTTCTTATGTGATCAATGTATCCAATGTTGATTGTATCATCTCGCAAAATGCATCACAGGATGATACTTGCGTTGAAGGTGATACGATCATGTGTCACACTTGCCTTGAATTTGAAACAAACTTCACCAGACTGTTAGAATCTAACAGGGCGACCTCTGCGGACGGCGGTGTCATAAATGAAACGTCATGTTTCTTTGTGCCTTCGTATGGAAACATCTCCATTTCTGACGTAGTAATGGACATTCCGTCAGGATGGCACTGCGAGTCGTATAGCTCATTCACGTTACAAAATGAGAGTCACAATTTGATAGAACCCTTCAGAGTCCACTTAAGAGCAGACGAAAATGCGTTCATTTTAGATATTTCTACTGCTGATGAGCTATGTGGCCAACAGAATCAGACACTAACGTGTTCAAGTCATGTGAAAGCAGAGGCGGGTACATTTGAGCAGGTCACCTCTGACGAAGGCATCCAATCGCTGTATATCCAGAATTCCAGTGAAGGTCTCCAACAAGGCGAATTTGTGATTTTGAGTGATGGGTCTGCACTCTACTGCCTTAGGTCTAATCCTGAAGCTATCAGGGAAGCCTTACCCGATGAAATACACATTCTATCAATTGCAGGGACTGCTCTGTCTGTCTTATGTGTGTTTATCATTATCATCACTTACCTGATATTTCCTAAGCTGCGTAACGTAGCAGGACTGTGCGTCCTGACGTTGTCCTCAGCTCTCCTGGTAACCTTTGTGTTAATGTCTCTTGGTGGCGTTGGTGCAAGAAACCCCGACTTGTGCAAGGCTCTTGCGGCGGCGATTCATTTCTGCTGGTTGTCCATTTTCTTCTGGATGAATGCCTTGGCTATTGACCTGAACCGTACATTCGGTTCAAGGGCAAAGATTCGAGTAGGAACCCGTTCTCAAAAAGATTATATTTGGTATTCGCTGTATGCCTGGGGAATTCCTGCGTTGATTGTCGGCGCCTGCTTAGCCATAGATCTATGCGACTGTTCGACACTGAACTTTGACTACGGAGGTAATGGGCTGTGTTGGCTGTCCAGGGGTGACGCCAATCTCTATGGCTTTGGAGTGCCTCTGGCTGCTCTGCTGCTGCTCAACGCAATCCTGTTCAGCGACACCGTGGTGGGCATAAGACTGACCAAGAAGGCATCGGAGAGGGCGCTAAAGGACAGATCGGCGCTTGAGAGGGCGAAAGAGGAGCTCTCACTCTACACCAAGGTAACATTCATATGAAAGAAAAGAAATCAGTACATGAATATGACGAAAAAGGAACTGGTCAAACAAGTATCCGATATGCAATACAATCTCAAGGTAGTTATAGACGAAACTTTGAACAAAATGCTATTTTTAGAGTATGTAAAAATTTTCAACACCTTGAAGGACTGAATACGTTTTGACACAAAGAATTGCGATTGATCGCAACTCGACTCGTGATCGTAACTTGGTATAATTATAGAGATCGGAAATGACAACTCTTTATACGACAGGGCCGAGGTGCTGTCACCATGCATAGAACGACATCAAACGTTTTACAACCCTCTGTCAAGGGACAAAAAGAAGAAAAAACTATTTGTGGGGGTGGGGCTATTTTTTTTAGAGTGATACCTCTTGAACCATATCACACCGTTCTGAGAGGAAATACACATTCAAAAGGGGCCCTTCCGTGTTGTTACGCGGGGCACCTTTTTGACATTGCGGGGGGCTTAATCGCCTAGTGCCCAACATGTATTTTCCTCACTGGCTTCTATTTACAGGTGTCCAGCGTCATGGGCTTCACATGGGTGCTGGCCTTCATCTGCGAGTACGTCGACATGATCGAGCTGTGGTACCTCTTCACGGGGGTCAACTCTCTGCAGGGGGTCTTCATCCTGCTGGCCTTTGGCACCAACCGACGGGTCACCGACCTTTGGCGGGAAAGGTTGGGCTGCGCACGCGCAGGGGAGTCGAGTAGCAAAGACATGACGAAGAGTACAAGCGCGGCAAAGAGCACGGTGGTTGCAACCACGGACGGGGCGGAGAAAACGAACATGTAGATTCATGTGAAAGCAGGGGGCGTAGCCTAGATTTCAGGTTGTTGAGCATTTATAATCCGGACAATTCAGAGGCAAAACCATGATTTAAAATAAGAGAGGTGGTGACAGAAGATTTTAAAAATAAAAAGCCTTGGCTGCAGTAGACTAATCATTATTGATTCCTTCTCCGGACTGAGACAGGAGGGTAATGGCAAATTGATTAGTCTTATGAGTACCAGACCCGTGTTTTCAGTTTGAATCATAAATGCCCAACAGTCTGGAAGTCAGGCTAGGAGAATCGTGGGATAAAGGAATTGTACAATTTTGAATTTCACGTGAAATTAAAGAAGAGGAAATGTTGCTTAAATAGTCCCTCCCCTTCGGCCTATATTTCCTAAAAGAGCTACACGACTGAAGACTGGGGTATAAATTACGTTTTGTAAGAAAGTATCAATATCAATGTGATTAAAATTAGTATTATCACTTATCATTATTAGTTTGCACATGTTCATAATTACGCGTGAGCTTGTGCAAAGCTATTTTTGCTTGAAAATTTAAATAGGCTCCGTTAAGTTTATTGTTTGTTTCATGGGCCTATCTGATTGGATTATCTGTAGTATGTTGGACTTCTAATTACGTAATACATATCATATTTCAGGATGGATGCCAACATGAACACAACATAATGAGCATTCCATAATCTAAATGTGATGTGGATGTGATAGACGTTAGTTTAGCCTATTTTATTATGATAGTGATATGAGTGATTAGTGGGTATTTGTAGTATGTCAAAATGTGATATGTAACTAATGTTATACCGACAGCACAAAGCCTTTTTCTTAATGTTTGCAGAAATCCTCCCCCCCACCCCCCCACCCCCCACCCCCACCCCACCCCCTAATCATTGCTAATAGCGTAGTATCCAACCTCCAGGCTTTATTACACTCACCTGTATTTCGTGCTTTAGTTCTAATGGCTGGACTGCACTCTGAATCTATGACTTAACTAGTCTACCAAACCTCGGACACTTTGTAAGCATAACGAAAATGGTCTATTAATGCACGGTTGGCGTGTTTTGCGTCAATAACGAGTCACATTTTATAACATTTTAATATGTTACTTTATTTATGTCATGATTACATCTGCTGGTCGCGTACACGTAACGGCGATTTATGTAATGAGAAAGAAATAAACTAACCGGCTTCATTCGTCAAATGTCGTGTCAGGTAACGGTATGATAAAATTTCATTCTCGCTTTTGATTGTGTCCTTAACTTTTTAATTACATATGCTAGGATAACAGATCTAAGCGCATGCTTTATATATATATTTATATATATACATATACATATACATGTAGATGGAAATACTGTCACAACGTGGATAGAAGAATAATGTCCTGTTGAAGTGAATATGGTGGATCACGTTTCATGTGAATTAAACTCAGACACACTGACACTTGTTGCTCTTAAATGCTCTTGGTATCCTCTTATATTCTCACTCTGCTGAGTTGTTTGGTTTAATGTATTTTCCACTCCATTTCCCAATCAAACATACTTACAACGTCCCTGATTCGCAGGCTCCTAATCACACATCTCCCCCCCCCACACACACACACATACACACACACCTCCACCACCACCACCACCATCACCACCCACACTCACACATGCCGCCCTTTCACCGAACACATGCACAGCCTACAGATTTGATTAAAACAAAATATTTCATATACTGTAGATATTATGTTATGTTATGTTATGTTATTCAGGCAAAGAGCGAGAGGGAGATGGAGAGAGAGGGGAGAGGAGGAGGAGGAGAAGGAGGAGGAGGAGGAGGAGGAGGAGGAGGAGGAGAAGGAGGAGGAGGAGGAGGAGGAGGAGGAGGAAGAGGAGGAGGAGGAGGAGAGAGGGCGACACATAAAGAGAATGAGAGAGAAAGTGATAAAGATGGGGAGTGGGTAAGTGTGAGAGAGTAACTGAGAGAAAGAGGGAGAGAAAGAAAGAGTAAGAGAACGAATATGTGAGGGAGAGGGATAACTGGAAACATAACTTTTATAGCCTTTCTACCACTTCCAATGTAATGCATACTATTGCAATATTCCCTTGGCTCTATAAGAACCTTACACACACGAACGCACACGTAAAACATGATAACCCCTGTTTACAAAATGAATAAATATGACGTCACAATCTTCCCACCATTAGGATCATGATCACTAACTCTCTCATTACCATTGGCATGGAGATGTGTTCAATTTTGACAGATTTTAACTCAAACCCATTAAACGAGATTCAAATTGTACAAGGTGCAGGAAATGCGGGTCCTTAGCTTTTTCAATTGTATTTTTTCTTCATTGAAATGTTCGATTTGGTGTTGCGCTTTGGCGATATATAGCGTCATTTAACAACATAGTTAAAACAAATTTAAGCGGCATTAACACAATAACACTTTGACACATGCCTATATCAATGGACATGCCTCAATCTTAATAACAGAGTAAGTGAACCTGCCTGTACGGGATGGAAAAGTGGATCGGAAAAGAAAAGAAATTAATCACAATTCTGCCATCGCGCTGTATCCACGTCAATACGGGCGATAATGGAATGGATTTGAAACAGAAAACGTCAATATTGAGTGGGAAATCCTAAATTGAAACACTCATTACTTTGATGATAGTTTTCCAAAAATTTTTTCTCATTTTTATGATTTGTTTATCCGAATTGTCTGCTTTTATTGAGAAAAATTAAATTTTCGACACACCGTTGCCCTGAAACAATGCGATGCATACGCTATTGCGTCATATCCACCTGGATCTTATTAGAACAGGCATATTCTAAAATATGCATCCATTTCAATTATCGCTTATGAACCGACAATTTTGCCATGTCGTGTTTGTTTATCAAAGTAGACAATGATTGATATTTAACTCGTTATATCGTTATAAAACTGTTTTGCAGCGCATAGAATTTATTCTCACTTCCCTGATATGAAACAAAAACGAAGGAGAAAATTAAATTATTCAAGTAAGAGAGACCCTGTGACCTGTCACCACAAAACGACCAATAAGTCGCAATGGGAGTTTCCACGTAAACAGCTGCAACCCTAAAAATAGCTTGGTTGGAGTGGAAAAGTCGATTTGGGGTTTTCGGTATTTTCTGAAAGTACAACTCTTGATCTTCAATCTGTCAAAATTTGAGATTAAAATGATAAATAGAAATATGTTTTTTGTTGGTTTTAAAATGATAACTTTTTTCGGACATTGAAAAAAAAATGTCACTCTGCTGAGATTGTCCTTCATATTGCGATTTTCTCAACAGAATTTATGTGGAAAAAGCACCGTTCAGTGTTAGACATTGAAACTTTGTAGTAGTAATGATTGATACCTTGTTAAAAATTGGGCCAAGTTTTAGCTCAAACCCATTGTTCCTTCATAGTGGTTGCTATGGGGTTTTAATTGCACCTTTTTGTGCCTAGGACAATGGCGCACGGTTCAGCACTTTTGAATGAACCCCTTTCTTTAGAGCCTGTAATCTCTGTTATCCAAATGATTAGTGCGTCTGACACCTTCACATTCTCTCTGTAATTTGAAAGGGTTAACGTGGTCCATACAAGTTGAGTTATATACCATTTTAAAGCTTAGAGTATAGGCTTCAAAGCCGCATCAAAAAAACAAAAAACAAAAATCCGACTTATTGGTCGTTTTGTGGTGACAGATCACCGTTATTCAATCAACACTAATACTGAATATGAACAATCTGCCCCAAACCTCACAAAACTACGTGTTATAATCACATTTTTCACGTTTGATCGATAACAACTCACATGTTACCAATCAGCCCAAACTGATATTTAAAAATTTACCACGTTGAGGGATGTCAACATTTTGCGATGCATACAAAATGCATACATTGATAAGCTCGAACTAACCATTTGAATTTCTAATTGGATTGTGTGTGTGTGTGTGTGTGTGTGTGTGCGTGAGATAGAGAGAAGGAGAGAGAGAGAGAGAGAGAGAGAGAGAGAGAGAGAGAGAGAGAGAGAGAAAGAGAAGGTGGAGAGTGAAGAGAGAAAGAAAGAGGTAGGTGAAGAGAAAGGGGGAGAGAAAGGGGAGAGAGACAGAGACTGGGGGATAGCTAGACAAAGAATGACAAAGAGAAGGGGGAGAGAAAATGGAAAGAGAAAGAGCCTGGGGGGAGAGTAAATGAAAGAGTGGAGAGGGAGAGAGGGGGAAAATGGGAGAGGGTGGAGGAGAGAGAGGCAAAGAGAGGGGCAGAGAGAGAGCCAGAGAGAGAGAGGCAGAGAGAGAGAGGCAGAGAGAAAGAGATAGAGGAAGACAGACATGGAGAGAGAGAGTGGAAAGGGAAGAAAGGATGATACTTATTTTGCTTTGAGTACTCTGCCATTTTCTCGAAAAGTTACAACAGGCAACCATTGTTTGTCATGAATTTTTTTGCCAACTTCTTTTAAATCTTTTGAGTACTCCATACACTGTTTTCTTCCTTTTAACTCTGTAAATTGCAAAATATAAGTGTGGCCCATTCTGGCTTGATTCAAAGATAATTTACGTGATGAACACATAAACATTATTTTTCAGTGGTATGGTATTTAATGATAGAATGCAGTTATCATCAGACGTAGCATGAAAAGCATGAAAGGCAATAGGGAATTTTCGATTGGCGATGTCCACAAAGTCAACTGCTACGTGATGACGTCAGTTACTGACGTGCAAGACGCCGCCCGTTCACCACCATAAGAACCTTTTCGATTTTAGTCGACATACGCTCACTGATGTATAACGTTATAAGCCAGAACGGCGTGCTCAATCGAGGACAACGTGAAATGCCATGTACAGGAACATTGTGCCTAAAATTAATATGGTCAAAGTGAGCTCGAGCTGTTGTGGCATACTAATGTGTGCAAAATTTCTTCCCGTCGTTCAAACAATACGTTAATAATTGTAACCCTTATGGTTTGTAGGACTACCAACAAGCAGTAGATGTATAGGGAATTCCTCCAACTCAGTACGTAATCTTAATCAGGAAATACAGGTGAACGTGATACCGCGCTACCACACAGTTAGCATGGTTAAGGGGGGGGGGGGGGGGAGTTGTGAATACATTACGAAAACGGTTCTGGTAGGTTTAATTAACGTCATGAAAGCATGGCAATTCATTCTTCAGTAGAAGCTTTGACATTTTGAAAGCCGATGCAAAAGATACGGGGAACAGGAATGAGTTTATAATACATGCGACCAAGTAGAAGCGATAAGAAAACGCAGGTCTATATTTTGGTGCATTTTATGTCTACAAGACGATCTTTTCTTTTGTACGGGAAGCAAGTATCAAGTTCATAAAATCAATGTACAGCAAATGAGGCTGGCCATTTATTTTATTTTTTTATCAATGCTGTCTTCTTTTTTACATCAATTTTTATTACCATTTTCAAAATCTACATCCCCTCTCCTCACGCTCATCGCCCCTTCATACATACATACACACATACATACATACACACATACACACATACATACACTCATACATACACACATACACACACACATACACACATACACACATACACACATACATACATACACACATACATACATACATATTCTCACGAGCATACATTCACATAAAATATCCCCACAAACGTACATACACATGTATACCCACATGCATACCTACGCACACACATACACACACATGCATGCAGACATATTCACACGCGCATATCCATATCCACACACATACATACAAATATCTTCCCACACTTACATACATACACACACCCACATACATACATACGCACGGACACACACACAAACATGAACATACGCAAATGTATGTATTTACTAATACACATCAAAGTCACTCCATGAACATTGTCCACATAACCACAGATATTTATCTCCCAAACATACATACATACACACGCACACACAAACATGCATATACATGTACATACATATCTCGCTTGACTTCATAATGGTCGTATTCCATTTCCTATTTTCAGTAATTTCATAAAGTTTTGATTGATCTTCGATCGAAGTGAGCTAAGGGGGGAAACCTAGGATTCTGTATGTTCAGCAGTCCTAGGTGATCCGCGTACAAAGGATATTAAATGTGGGCATGTAGCAAACAAGACCGCTTTAGAAACCAAGTTGCGGGTCATGGATCATTTAACGATGACGCTGATATCCAAGGAAAGGTAATACTAATCAGCGAGGGAGTCATGGAACGGAAGAATCAAAATGAGGTTACAGCTTCAATTTCCAGCCCTCCGTTCCGCGTGGCGCAATGACTTTATTAGATCTATTTACTGCTTCAACAATGACGCCAATAAAAAAAAAGAATTCTCTCCTGTATAGCGCCACCATTGATCGGTTTTTCGTTGACAGCCCTTGATCAACATTAGATCGAAAGCTAGCGATGTAGCCTCCCGGGACCTATATTTGTTCGTACAGCGGTGACGTCTCTATCTTTTTGAGGAATTGCTCTTATTTGCTCGCATACCAAAGCATTTTTGGGTATATATTTAATGAGCCAACTGCTGTAGTCGCCAGTCGAGCGTAAAAATGATTTAGGCCTGAGTTTCGGCGGACGGCCGTGCGCTATCGACAGAAGAACGTGTCCCCCTCTCGGTACATCGGATGGTCTCTCCTATCGTGATCTTGAGATGGATTCCTCCAAGGTATCCGGCGTTCTGGTCCTTCTCGCATTAACTATAATCGGTCAAGAACTCTGGCTGGTCCAGGCAAACTTTGAAACTCCAGGTTAGTCAGACATTATTCCTCTTCTGTTACTAGCCTTTCACATTCCTTTCGAAGGGCTCAATTCTTAAGTTATTTGAATACCACAAAAATAGACAAAAATAATGTTTAAAATCTGTATTATCAATACAGAGACTCGAAGTTGACTTCTCTTTTTATTGATCTTTTCATATCAAACGATTCTGGCGGTTGACGGTTTCCCGCTGGCAAACTCATTGTTAATATCCCAATCTCAATTCAATTAACTTCGCTTAATTTCCACAACTTTAATTCAATTACAAGTAATTTCAAGCAATTTAATCAAAATCAAGTCTGTACGCTTAAAATTACGTATAGTCAAGATCGTGATAACATATGATTATAAAACTAAATGGAAGATATCTTGAGCTTCAACGATTATTCTATGTTCGGGAAAAACTAGCCTTTACGGATAATATGAATATTTTGTTTATTTCAAATACGTGATCTATATGTTGTTCTAGTTATTCGTGAATTGTTGTAACGAAGTTTATTTTGTTTTCAAAAAGAATACAAACTTTTAACGGTGATGAAATGAATGAATTACTAGAATTCTAACTTCGTCATAATACGTTTTTGAAAGTTATGCATATCACATCTCGGAACGAAATGTACGGTTTACAATTAAAATGGTATGCATTTAGTTCGGACCAATGTCAGGTTTCAATGAAAAGGGAAATAAAAACGAAATGACATGACAAAACATCATACTTCAAAATTTGTGAGAGTTAAAGAAGGTACCCAACAACAACAATAATAATAATAACCCATAATTATAGTTTCTGATTCCGTGGAATAATGAATGGAGTGCCGCTAATAGGTTTCATTTCAAGATGATATCATGGTGTCATCTCTAAATAATGAAATGGTTAAAAAAGAACCCCGTGATTACTGTAAAGCAATTTTACCATGGTTACGACCGTAATCAATACCAGTACTACCTCTTAACTTAAAGTCTTCTTGAACCGGCGGTGCATTTTTCACAACTAATACACACCAATCCGAGAGAGATGCACTTTGTCTGACTCGCAAAGTGTTAAAGGGATAGTTCACCCTGAAGACAAGTTGGTTTTAATGAAAACGGAAACATGAAAGAAACTTATTAGTAAAGGTTTGATGAAAATCCGTTGAAGAATAAGAAAATTATAATCTTTTGAAATTTTAATTTTGTGACGTGGCGTGGGAGGTGTTCTCCCATCATGCTGTGTGCAGTAAAATGCAATGAAATTCTCTTTTGGACAACGAATTATGTTTTTCATACAGGTATGTGTTAAAAAAAACGTATTTCTGATGATGTTTCAAATGCATAGAATGCATATCTTTTCTAAGGTAATGCACATTTTAAAAAAGAAACATATGGGAGCGCGCGTGACGTCACAAAATCAAAACTTTAACAGATCATAACCTTTTTATCCTTTGACGGATTTTCATCAAACCTTCATTCATATTCTGTTTTTTGACTTGTCTGCTTTTATCGCAATCAAATTAACTTCAGGGTGGTCTATCCCTTTAAGTGATTTTTGAGTGGTCTGCCGCCACTGCTTGTCATCATGTCCATTGTACTGTTTATACTGTGCATCCGCTCCAGTGGACTGCTTAAAGGTAGCCCGTCCCTTTTGAAGACCTAATTCTGAAAGTTCCCTGACTTTGTAATCATTTGAGAGAAAGTGGCTATATAACCTTTCCCTAGAATCGACAAAGCGTAATATTCGGTTTTGAGGAAATCATCTTTGATAATTGATTGAGCTTTGTTTTTTCGTACCACAAAAATAGTCAAATCTCAGTGGAAAACTGGTTAGATTTTCATTTTTTCTACGGAAGTTATAGTACCTCTGACCTTAAAATTGTTGGTATCCCAAAGATACGTGCTAACTATGTGCAAACTTTCATGAAGTTTGCAGTTGTTTGTAAAAGGAACGGGACATTTTACCTCTCTATGTGCCATTGGTGTATTTCTGCACAAATACTACACACACAGGCCATAGAACAGAGACCAGTTAACCCGGTAAACAAACTGCTAAATTGATTTGATCTACCGCGGGGGGAAAACATCTGACGGCGAACTGCAAGCGGGAAACCATTTTGGGGAGTGTGAACGTAACTAGCGAATGGTTGGTTGCAATATTTTAGGACAGAAACTCATGATGGCTTTGAACAGAGAGGTGTAATGAAGAGTGATATAACGTGCAATGACAGAACAGGGGCCAAGAGGAAAGGGGGAAAATGGAGTACTGGTCGATAACAAGGGCGAAAGATGGAAGATCTTAGTTGAAAGTATGAAAGGTATAGTCTGGCCTCTGGAAAGCAACATCATAACAATCCTATACCAATAAAACACTCAAAAGAATTAAGTATAAAGAAAACGTGCTTTGTGTATTAAATATAGACAAGCCGATGACAGTGGATGTGCATGATTTCATTATCTACTGCAGAGTAAACAGACGTGCGTCTCATCATGGTTAAATTGTATTCTCAAATGGCTTTCAAACATTCATGTTTGCATGAATCGATTTCATTAGATTTGTCGGACCGTCACTCATAGGATATGAGCAGGAACGTATGTACATATTCAAACATCCTTCCCCTTCACCTCTTTCTTAGGAGAGGTTGAGGAATGACAAGGAGCATTTAAAATCAACTCATTGAGATTGCTCAGACGAGCATGATGTTTCTTTTGAATGATAAAGCCGCTTTGTGACTACACGCAAAAAGGGAAGAAAAAACAAACAGTGATCATAGCATCGCAAATAATTATAGGTACATGACAACAAAACCATGAATTCACGAATGGGTAAATAATGTTAACGCTACAATTTAATGATGTCATATCTTTTATTTAGATTTGTGCGTTATTATCTAATACACACAAATTTAAAATGTACTTATCTGATAAGTGGAAAAAATATTCTTTGATTAAATTCAACATAATAAACCTGAGGAGAAAATAGATCCTTCGGCTATACAATATTGATTCGGGTTCGAACTTTTTAGCTAATTTTGATTGAAACTTTCCAATGCCAATACCGCACATTCGGGAAAGTCTTCTCATAATACATCGCGCAGCGATATCTGGAATTATGTATGCATTCACACCCTCTTCTAGTCATATACGCAACTATACTGATACACTAGTAGTGTCGGCTATGGGGTTTTCCTCCCCCCCCCCCCCCCCCCCACCCCTTTGGGGGAAAAAATCGCCGCGACTCGGTAGATCAAGAACTAGCTTGCGCTCCAACCAAAGCGACGTCTCCGCCACGTCTCCAGGCAAGGTGACAACCATTTCGCCCGGAAGTCGTGGGGATGTCGTCGCGGCATGTCCGTCACCTAGTTTCCAGGCCAGTGAGATATACCAACTTTAGTTCACATAAATGTGTTACTGTGAGTGTATCCTTTATGTTTATGGTGTTTATTTTAGATATGTTTGTACTTCTTGTTCATTTCTTGCAGGAAACTTGACGTGTGAATCTGACGGGGGAAATATCTCATATCCGGATCCATCATGTCCTGATCGTACCGATTTATTTTCCTGTACAATCGACTGGAAGAGTCGACCATGCAAATGTGACGAGTCATGTGATTTGTACAACGAGTGCTGTCCGGATTTGGAGGAAACATTACAGACTGTTGGGGTAAAAAATTACCATACGTATCCCTTCCCCTATCCCGAACTGCCTGATGTAATGGCATGGGAAGACGAGTATCTCCCGTATGTGTCTTGCCAGCAGACTCCAACTAGAAGTCCTGATGATGAGAATTACGTCATTGCTTACTACTTCATTGCCAAGTGTCCTGACCATGTTCCTTCAGATAGTGTTCTGCTAAGATCGTGTGAAGTTTCAGAGCTATCTGATGACATATATCATATACCGTTCATGGTGGAAGGTGTTGGTCACTTCAAAAATATATACTGCGCCCTTTGCCATGGCTTTGGTTACAGTGAAGTAGAGGCGTGGACGTGGCATTGGCGGTGTGGAGTTCTCCATTCCTTTGGAGATTATTCTTCTGGTTTCTTCCTTAATAACGATGAATGCTACGGACAGTATGAGGCACCCATAGATATTTTCATTGCAGATCCCGATTATCCCTGGGATATGTACCCGAGACCTTGCCTCTCGGTCGATGTCAGTACGTGCCCCCCTGATAGCTCCTCTGGAAGACATCTCCAAGAAGCTTGCACAGCCTACCTTGCACCTGTTGTGAATGATGGTCTACTTTATCGGAATATCCATTGTGCTTATTGCAATGGGGTTGATGTTTGTGGAAATTACACGTATCTGTGTGATTCGTATCCAGATACCATTCAAATTACTTCGTCAAACTTACCATCCCTCGCCGAATACTTCCGTTTTTCCGCAAACTCTATTGCAGCCGAGGCTGAGGCAGCTGCCTGCGCTGCAAACGAGGCGTTCGATCCTGTAAGCAAAACGTGCCAGACTGTCTACTGTTTCTCGGGATTTGTCTACAATAGCACGACTGGTGGATGCGAAAGACTTCCTGTTGAAGAGAAAGGGACAGCTTGTCTGTCATTTTATGGACAATACAGTCATGAGGAACATCAAAACCTGACATCACTGGAGGTTGAATACCTCGCATCGATAGTCAATCATCTCACCGTTTCGTATTCATATGATATGCTAGCATTCACAAACGTCATCGGCATAACTGAGAGTGATTGCGGTGTTTCTCACCAGGCCTCAGAGGTTGGTCTCTGCACTGACGGGCAAACCATCATGTGTCACGTTTGTCTCGATTTTGAGGCTAATTTCACAAGCCTTTTAGATTCGAACATTTTGTCCTCTATGGTCACCACTGTGCTGAATGAAACGTCGTGCTTCTTTTCGCCCACGTTTGGAAACATTTCTGTGGTTGGCATGGTGATCGATATCCCAGCTGGTTGGGACTGTGAGTTGCATAGCGCCTTACAGAATGACAGCAGCAATTACCTCCAGCCATTTCAATTTAATCTGACTTGGGATGGAGGTATGTACGTGGCAGATGTGTATACTTATGATGAGCTTTGTCGTAATTTCACACTGGTGCTGGATTGTCGCGAACTGTTTAGTGCAGAAAATGGTACATTTGATGTCGTGATAGCAGACGACGGAAGTGAGTATTTGAGGTTTCCGAACGGCACAGATATACACGAAGGGCAGTTTCAAAGGATGTCGGACGGGTCCGTGCGATACTGTGCGGCTGATGCTGATGCTGCTCCTCAAACAGACATGCCCGAAGGACTTGGTATCTTAACCGTTGTGGGAGTGACCTTGTCTATCGCCTCTGTTCTCGCCATCATCGCCACATACTTGGTATTCCCCAAGCTACGGAATATGGCAGGAAAGTCTGTTCTAGCATTGTCTTTTTGTCTTCTCTGTACATTCGTACTGATGGCCCTCGGTGGCGTGAATGAAGGAGATCGGGTCTTCTGCAAAGCCCTGGCAGCGGTGACTCATTTCTTCTGGTTGACTGTGTTCTTCTGGATGAATGTATTAGCCATTGATCTGAGCCGTACCTTTGGCACCAGAGCAAAGATGCGAGTAGGAAAGCGGTCACAGGTCGCCTTTGTTTGGTATTCCCTGTATGCTTGGGGTACTCCTGCCGTGATTGTCGGTCTCTGCTTGACCATCGATCTGTGCCATTGTACGGAACTGGAATTCGCGTACGGACGAGAGGGGATATGTTGGCTGTCTCTGGGTGACGCCAATCTCTATGGCTTCGGGGTGCCTCTGGCTGCGCTACTCGTGCTCAACGCAATCCTGTTCAGCGACACCGTGGTGGGCATCAGGCTGACCAAGAAGGCGTCAGAGAAGGCGCTGGAGGACAAAACGGCTCTGGAGAAAGCCAAGGAGGAGCTGTCGCTGTATACCAAGGTAATCAACATCTCTCACAGGTTTTACAGATACACTGTAAATACTCGTTAACCTATATCAATACAATAGAATAGACCAAGTAAATCCGTTATGTGAAATCCGTGCAGTCTTTGGGAACCTCTAGGGTAGAAAGACTCTTCTAGGGGTGAAAGATCTAGCAAAGTGCCTTATACGACTGATGTCGATTGTCCTTGATTGGATTTGTTAAAAAATATGTCATATTTCTATAGAGCACTTGCTTAATCGTTTATGCTTAAAACATTGTTTAATGTTTATCCATGCAAGCCAAACTGGACCAAATTCTTTGCGCCCAATTATCACCATTCATTAATGAATCATTAGGTCCAACAAGAAGAACCTTACCTACCTAACTGCCATTCTGTCCAATCACCTAGCATGCCTAGCGGGATAAGTATTACAAACTTCGTTGCAGATTGTCTCCATTTCTTGTCATGATGTTCCTTTTTTATTTCAGCTATCGAGCGTGATGGGCTTCACCTGGATCCTGGCCTTTGTGAGCGAGTACTCCGGTGTGCCCGAGCTGTGGTACGTCTTCACCGCGATGAACTCCCTACAGGGCGTCTTCATCCTGATGGCCTTTGGCTTCAACAAGCGCATTACCGCCCTCTGGAGGGAGAAGCTAGGCAGGCAGCGTAAGCCACCTACTTCATCCGAAGGCGATTCGAAGACTGCTAACACAAGCAACACCAAGATTTAAGTCTCTAAGTTTTATATAGCATGAGGGATTTGTATATTTTTAGACCAAAAGGGTGCGACATTATCAAAAAATGCTCTGAGAATGTCTACGAGGTGATTGACTCAAGCTAGGCCAGAAATGCCTCGGTAACCATGAAGAGCCGTTTATAGTTCGTGACGTTTGAATCAAACGCCGCATCAGAAACTTAAGGTGCTATACGATACTGCGCCACATGCTGTTAGATTGAAATTCAATGATTTCGACCCGTAATCAATTTTTAAATCCTGATTTTACCCTTACTTTATCATTTCCCGTAACAAATTGGCAGAGAAGAAATCTATAGGCGGGCGCGGACATACGGGTACAATCGTTCAAAGGTCATGCATAACAATACGTTGCTGTGGACAACTGATGAAAGCAAATTGCACGTGGAGATTCTCGGGTGAAGGCTTGCTAGGCGGGGGTATTGAACCATTGCCCTGCCGCGGCTGTCGGACTGGCTCATGTTGAAAAGCCATAGAAAACTTGTTTTCATTGTTCTAAGGGGTTGCTAAGCGGATATGACGACACTCCGCGCCAGCCTATAGAATGGAGGTTGAATTGAATAGAAACCATAGGAACAGGATTGTTGACTTTCCACTGGCACTCCTTGCTTGTAAAATGTGTGCCTGCGTGTTACCATGGTTACGGAGAAAGGGAGAAGGCAAGACGGTAACACGTTATGCAAGACCCAGGATCAGGATCTTGAGTTGTTTTCATGTTGTTGGGTGTCCCGTTCGTGCGTGCGTGCGTGCGTGCGTGCGTGTAGTTAATGGGAAAATGAATTTTGTCAAACTGGGGTAAGCAAAATAGTTTTGCACGATAAGTTTTGCACGAAGGTGAAGGTCAAATATATGTTTTCTTTACGGCTAGAAAATCTTTTTAACCTATTTGAAACAAACGTGGCAAACATTTGAATTACCACAGGGAAAATTAGGAACTTTGAAGTCAATTCCTTGGAAGTCATTAAAGAAAAAACGGTTTATATCCATGAATGGTTTACACCATATATCAATGAGCTTTAAAACTCGCATGTATTATGAAAAAAAGACATCATTGTTTCACATCAGATGAGAGATAACATTCAGATGAAGGCGTATTCTTCTACTGCGCCACACAGTCGAATTAATGTATAGATTTGTTTTCTTTCAACGAATGAGCATGAGTGTGCTGTGTAAATAATTTACAAAATCTTTTACAGTGTATATAGCCTCTTTTTAGTGGATTTCCAGTAGAAAATATTTGTTTTTTCAAACATATTTTTTCACGTAGGCTTACATTGTATATTGTGGTAACAGAAACCATAGGTAATGTCACTAAAATATGAATACACTGCAGTTCTCCATTCTCCATGTTTTTGTGGGAAAAACTTCGTGAATTAAACGTGTTGTACGTTTGTATAACTATCATCGTAATATTTTCGCAGCATTTCTTAAAGATTGTCCGTCCCTTTGGCAAGCTTAAAATTTGAAATCGTTTATCACGATCGTAAATTGAAGAAAGTGTGATTCAAGACCATTTCTAAGAATATAGCATGTTGAAGCTTTCTGTATATGTAAAAATTTCAGCTGTTAAATTTCAAACCGACTTTTTCGTACGACGAAAAAAGTATTAGTCTTTGTTACAGTATCTATGTGGTTATCATGCATTTGTGAAATCCTAATTTTATGAGTAATTACCAAACTTTGGAGATGATTCCTTCTATAGAACATCTTTTTTTCATAATGCGTTTTATAATTTAATAAACAGATTAATCAATAAACCAGATATTTCAACACAAACTCCTAAGAGCCTGAGGTAAAGACTATTAATCAGACGTTGTTTACGTGCATTATTTGAATTTTAAACTACGTATCAGTTTCAAATTATGAATAAACAGCTTGCTACAGCTTCTCTATATGTTTTATCAATGTTTCGATGGTTTTGTGGTGATCTGAAAAAGGGACTGGCTGTCATTAAGTAACAAATTAAAGGGAAAGTCCAACGTGAAGTTAAGTTGGTTTTATCAAACGAAGGAACATGAAAGAAGCAAATGAGTGAAGGTTTTACAAAAAGCTGTCAAAGGATAATAAAAGTCACGAATTTTCAAATTCTTAATATTGCGACGTCACTTCCAAACTACTCTGTGAAAAGTTTTGTATTAAAGGGCCTATTTCGTTTTGAATGTTCTTTTTCTCAAAAGGATGTAAACCTGTGCATTTGATTTCTCCTTAGATACATGATTTTACGCTAACAGTTCGATATTCCGAAGGTTCGTTATTCCGAAGGTTCGTAATTCTGAGACACGTAAATTGCCTATACCTCGATGCTCGTTAGTCCGAAAACGAACAAGGGTTCGTTAATCCGAGCATTTGTCGCGCAAGGTTTGGAATAACGAGCCTTCGGAATAACGAGTGCTTCCAATTTTTACACACATTTCAATTAAAAGGATTTATGTCCTCATCCAAAAACCGGAAAAGGGAAATTTATATTAATATAATCATACAGCACACAACATATGGGAGAGCAAGTCGCAAGTGACGTCACAAAGCTAAAGCTTAAAAGTCGTAACTTTCTTATATTTGGAAGGGTTTTCGTCAAACTTCTACTTATCTGTTGTTTTCTTTATTCAGCTACAATGTATAATCAAATCTGATTTAACTTCAGGGACACTTTCTCTGTAACAGTTACCCTGTACATATTTTATGTAAATATATTCAATAAGCCACCTGTGTTTCACCTGTGTTTCACCTATTTCTGACAACTAAGATATTAACAAAAAATACCATTTACATGTATATACACTGCCATTTGAAAAAGTCGGAAGTGTAAAGAGGTAATCATGTGAATTATATTCTGTATTACTTTTATGAAAGCAAATCACCGGCATCGAATAGACAGGGATAGAAAATTAATATCGACAACGGCACCGACGTCAATATGCATGTTTAAAGGCACTGCATAGCGCTTCAGCGGCATCCTCTTGATATATTTTGCTGTTGTTCTCGTTGTTGTAATACACCCTTTCGTTTCGTATGCTATGCTAATTTCATGCAGGTCGTTCAAATGAAAGCCCAATTATCCGAAGTCTGTCAAACAAGCAACAACAATGGGTGAAGTGCACTCCACCCATTGATACTGTATCACATGATACAGGTATGTTCAATGAATAGTGCATTAATAAACAGCAGGGATATGTTAAGAGTATGAATCAAGGGGTGACTTTAAAAGAAAATGCGGCGGAGATCAGTGAAAGTCAGAAGTTGTCACGATGGAAGTATAATCAGTGAGTAATTATACCCAAAATATAATGTATTGAGGGACAGTGTTATTCTTTATGATAGAGTTTAACTCTCACATTACGTAATATGCCCTTTTCTTCCTTGAATTGCTGTGGTGTGGTTGTCACGGAAAAGGGAAGACTTTATTTAAAATGCGGCGGAGATTTAAGAAAGTCAGAGGTTGTCACGATGGAAGTATAATCAGTGAGTAATTATACAAAAAAATATAATGTATTGAGGGACAGGATTATTCTTTATGATAGAGTTTAACTCAATTTTCTTTGAACCCATGCTCAACACCGCCGCAATAACGAACATTATTAAGTGGCACCAGCTCCTCAGAAAAAAGAAAGATTTTTTTTTAATCACTCCTTACTACATTTGAAGGAAGCAGAATCCAAATATTTTTTATAGCTTCGCCCTTTACTCCCTTGAAATTGGCTTCTTCTTTCTTTCTTTTTTAATAAAAAAAGCTAGATATTTCAAGTTCACATCCGCATTATAAATGTCGGTGCCGAGCATGGAACATCAAAGCATTACCACAACTGTGGAATGCTTTTTACATTCATTAGCACGCTTTAGTTTGCAGATGTTTGAATATATCGTGCCCGAGTTCCATTTCCTATCTAACACCTCCCTGTATTAAACGCAATGTAGTTACGGGAAAAGTTCAATCGAGTGTGATATGTGCATGTTGACGTAGCAGGAGAATGAAGCCAGTACTCCACACAGGCGCTTGGGCGACGTTCTCATGAGTCAAAAGTACATCCGATATAGTGCAATGGTAGCATTTTTTTATTAAAGAAAAAGAATCGGAAAAGGAATGTAAGGCCAATCACAACGGGTTAACTGCAATCATAACGGGGTACCTGCGGAAACCACGTTACGCAATCTTGAACGGGAACCGGGTATGCCTGGTCGCCAGAAACCATAACGGTCACAATTTGGACCCTATTTACACCAAGTTTTGTCTTTGTCACAGTTTAGACCCTAATTACACCACACTTCGTCTTGGCCCGCGCGGTCTACGCTCGGTTTAAACGCACAAAAGTAAAGGGGTGACAAATGGGAATTGAATTGCCATGAACATAATTAATGCATGCAATCAGTCATTCAGTACAAAAACTACCATTTAGAATAATTTTGACACGCTTTGTACTTGCATATATTGTAATGGGTAATGGAATTGTATATCAATTAAACATGGCTTAGCATCTGGAGATTTTCATCTGTTTTTCATGTTTTATCCGTTCCTGTACTAAACCTTCCACTCTTTCCCATTTCATTCATTTACTTCAGTTACAAACATAAAAAAAAAACATATACGTTGTTGTATATTCAAACATGGAAAACATCGCACACTAATTGTACAATATTCTTAAAGGGCATATACTGTACTGGGAAGGCAAAAAAGCCTTCAAAATTTAATTGTTAGCAATCTTCTTGCCAATGGTCTTAAATTCATGTATTGTCTATTTTAGAAGCTTGCTGAAAGTTATTTGCCCTCAAATGATCTACATTTGGAGTAATGAGTGATTAAATCACAAATCTTCAAAATGTTCGGGCCGAACATTTTGAGGATTTCATCATTAATCATTAATTACTCCATATATGGATCATTGGAGGGCAAATAACTTTAAGCAAGCTTCTAAAATAGACAATACACGAATTTAAGACCATTGGCAAGAAGATTGCTAACAATTAAATTTTGAAGGCTTTTTTGCCTTCCCAGTACAGTATATGCCCTTTAAACATGAGTATGCAATTACCTATTTTTTAACACAATATAGACATATCGTGGCACAAAATAAAGTTTTATACCACTTTGAAAAGGATTTTTATTCAAAGTTTGAAGTAATACAAATGTATGATCAGTTCTAACATATTTTCAGCTTTAAACTTACATCATCTTGAACATACACATCTGTACAACAATTTCTTTTCTTGTAGTTCATACTCTGTTCTTGTACTGTTTGCAGTGAATAATATACAAAATTTACAAATCATCCTGCAGTCCCGTCTGTGTATAATACTGTCATGTTTTCATCAACTCCTTTAACTCTTTATGCATTTTTTCACAAGTAATACACACGTATCCCATACAGAAGTATTTAATCTGCCGCACAAGGGGTTAAGGAAATGTATAGAACTGTTGAAGTAGAATACTTCGATTTATACTACTAAATCATCTTCTAAACAACAATGAAGATCATACATGTACATGGACTTAATTAAGTATGGAATGAATGTGCAGCAGGTGTGTTGAGTTTTAATGTTTTAAAAACTGAGGCAATCCAAGCATAATGAACAATTCAGCAAGAACAGTACGATTAATGACTTTAGCACTGATCATGTTGTCACCAATGTTGTAAAAACAGACTGATTAATATAAATAAAACACAAACAACATAATTAAAACACATAAAACAGTGAACATTCTCAACGACAACGAGACCGCTTTTGCAACTTCCTTGACCCAAAAAATAATTGACAAACTAATAAAGATTTAAAGATGACCCGTCTTTTTTACAAACATCTGCAAAATTCATGAAAGTTTGCACATATTTTACACTTATCTTTGGGATACCAACTTTGAAATTTTAAGGTCAGAGGTATGACAACTCCAGGAGAATAAATGAAAATCGAACTAGCTTACACTGAGATTTGACTATTTTCGTGGTATGAAAAAAGAAAGCTTGATTAATTATCAAAGATTATTCCCTCAAAACTGAATCTTACGCTTTGTCTATTCCAAGGAAAGGTGATATAGCCACTCTCTCTCAAATGATGACAAAGTCAGGAAATTTTCAGAATTAGGTCTGCAAAAGGGACGGGCTACCTTTAATAAAAATGTGTAAAATTTCAAAGGAAAACAAGGAACTCATTGCTATTAATTGGAAGAGCATGGAAAGCTTTAGGACCACACACATGTACACAGGAAAGTACATTCACAATTTGATACCATTCTGTGTAGGTGGTAAATATGGCAGTTTGTAGCAGATCAAATCATAAAACAGTGTGAGGTGCTTTCCCAAATGTTGTGTACAATTTTTGTGGAAAATTTCCATTTTCTCAAAAGGACAATTATCATTTCACCTGTCCATCTGATATATCATTAGACACATTTTTTTACACATATATCGCTATTATATGAATGTATTCCTTCATCAAAGAACAGAAAAAAAGCAATTTATGGAAAAAGTAATACACAACATATGGGGGACCACCTCGCTCGTGACGTCACAAAATCAAAACTTGAAATAATCGTAACTTCTTATCTTTTGACCAATTTCCGTCAAACCTTCACACATATGTTTCTGCTATCATTGAAACCAAATTATTTTCAGGGTGAACTATTTTGTTAATCAGGGTGGTGAAGTTATAAGTAATATAGAATTGAATACTGCCCCTAGTCTATATTACTTATTGGTACACCACCCCGATTAAAACTTTAAATTCAAATAACTTTTTTTTCCCTTTTAAACGATTTTCTTCAAAACTTCAATTATATGTTTCATTCATGTGTCTCCTTTCATTGAAACCAAAATAATTTTAGGGTGATCTATCCCTTTAATAAATACACTAATTGTAACAAGAGTTCACCTTATAGAGTGAAATCAATATATAAGAGCATACATGTTTATCTGAACATTCCCTTTAAAAGTAGTCATGGTTAATTCCTGAATCACGATGTAGCGCATATTGTCCAGAGTTATGATCTGATCACTATGTATGGTTAACAGGAATTAGGGTTAGAGTTAAGAAATATTGAGCACAGTTTTAACTTTTAAAACACTTTTGGCAGCTGCAAAGATGCCACAATCTGATTGAATTCAAAGCCCGACAACTTGGAAGTACATTACAGACCGAGGTATATACAAAACGTTTGGTTACAATATGCATGTCATGAACGAATACAGGTGAAGGTGATTGGATGTTTGGCCGTGTCTTCTCTCTGGTACATGGTGGATAATAATCAGAAATATAATTACAAGATGAATTAGATCTGCTTACATTCAAGATGGAATAACTGATGTGTATTAGTATCAATAGAAAAAATGTAAGACTAATGCCCCTTCAAATGACAAAAAAATAACCAACAAGTTCATAAAGGAATACAATATTTGTGACAATTGAATGATTAAACCTAACTTTGATATTGCTGTAATTATAATAACAATCACTGAATGTACAATCACACCTGAAAAAAAAAAAAACATTTACAAAGGCAACTCATGAAATCATGAGCCATCATTCCAAGAAAGTGGAGCAATTCTAATTCATTCAAAACAATCATATGAGAATATTTTTTAATTCTTTGCATTATCTATCAAGGTGATCACATGTTCTTTAGTAAATAAGTATGAGATTGTTATGCTTTTCTAAATCCTATTATCAATGCCAATTACTACAGAGTACAAATAAATGTTTTGACGTTCTTAAAGGTAGCATATCCATTTAGTCAGTTTACAAGTTATCTACGGCGTGACAACCTCTTCTTTTCTGATAAGCACAATTCTCCAGACTGCATATGATGAAAAGTTGTCCAGTGACGCATTGCACGGCCACATTCCGATTTTGTTTGAAGTCGTTTCCGCTTCTGGTCTAGTGGACTAGTGTGTGAGACTAGAAGTGAACATGACTGCAAAAGAAATCTGGATGTCGCAGCGCAACTTCAAAACTTCAACTTCAAATTCTCTTTCTTTTCACGAACAATAAGAATTTGGAACAGTCTCCCTGGACCAGCAGTTAATGCCACTGGATTGATGACCTTCCAGAAGGTTGCACTACCTATTATAAGAACAGTGCAGCCTGCTGTTGGTTCCCCCATCGTATAGACAGCTTCTATTTTTGACTTGCACTAAATAATTGATGCATTTTATTGTACATAAATGTGTGCATCTTTTACCTCCTGATGACACAACAACACCAAATCATCCCAGTATAGCTTCTTGTAGCTGCTTTAATGGATTACTGCATCAAGTATCAAGTAAAACTACTATTGAGATAAACAAAAACAAAATATTTGGCAGTGTTCATTTGATAATCACTCAGAAAATGAAAGAGATGGCCTCACTCTAGTACTTTGTTGAAGTTTAGGGGACAGTTAAGCCACTGTACAAATCCAAGCTGGCTTATCGTTACACACTATTGTTTGTATAAGGTGGGTTGAGTATAGACTTACATTTCATTGCAACGACAATGAAACGCAACTCTTAACCATTACGTTGCGTTAAATCCAAAGTCTTTTGAAATAACTGTAGAGTTGAATGCTAAACACAACTATTATACCCAAATCAGTTGGATTAAAGTAAGTCGCGTTTAATATTTGCGTTTACATGTTCCATTGTATAATCAGTCTTAATTCTTTGCGTGCTACATGTGTATTTATTCACAAATAAGCGATGCGAGGGTACAGCTTAGCCTTCACTTACTCAGGGCTTGATCACTGCTCTCCACTCATCCCTATCCAGCTTTAGAGCCCTCAGCTCCTACGCGTCACTCAGACCAACATCCCCTTGCAGCGTGTCGATGTATGTGGTTTGTCTCACAAAGTACTTCACAAGTAATACACACAAATCCCATAGAGCGTCAGTTTGTCTGGTTTTAAAAGGGTTAACAAAATGCAAATGAGACACAGAGACTTCTCAGCTTTAACAATAAGCAAAAATATTGCTGTGTTATAATGACTGTAATTGCGGAGGAGCAGTGCAATAAAATAAACATGTTATCATCTGCCCACTCGCATATTGAGGTAGCTTACTAATACACATTAGTGCACATGTACTTCCAGTCTAGAAGCGTGCAATTAGTTGGGTGAGCGGGATGTTTATAGACAATGTACATGGAAGTAGCCAATGCGGGCAATCACAAAAAAAGAACCACCCCAAACAAATTTGTTGACCCCCGTGATCCGCGAAAATGTCTGTAAGCACAAGTATTGGCTTATATAGAAGTTTTTTATACAGTGGATTGTCTGACAATGGTGCAAGTTTCAGCTGGTCTATTGTCACAAGGACTGTCACAAGGACCACAGCTTGATCCTAAGGAATGTGACAGCACTGTCCATCATCTCATCCGGGGTGCGCTTGAAACCACACTTCTATGACAAAACGCTTTTCCACAAAACCACAAGACCACAACAGATCACATTTGTTACTCTGTCCATTGTCTCATCCAGGGATCAAACTGTCATGTCTTATGTCCACTAGAACCCACACCTCTCGGACTGAACAACGCTTTTCCACAAAACCACATATTGTTTTATTGTTACACTGTTTAGTAACAGCGACATCTATTGTTATTCGACTCCAGTAATCGCTTTCGTTCCAACAACACGAGGCGACCGTTACGGCTTTCGTCGTTTGGTGCGGGGGCTGTCGTTAGAAGATGTTGCGCGTCGGGCTGTGCCGCGGGGCGTAGAGCTCGCTTTAGAGTTGGACGAGAGGTCAGCCATGGGGATGGGGGAGCGGTCCACGGTGGATGCTTCGGCCACCTCTGTGTTGGTTGAGAAGAGAAGGGGATGGGAGAGGGTTTCAGACGGAGGAAAACAGAAATAACAATACCTGGCTACAAACAGGAAGAGAAAAAAAACAGATTTGCAATGACACATTGCCAGCATGTAAATGTAAATGTCATGGGTCATCAGTCAAGGGGATCTTATATCTACAACCTATTTACCAACTATTGCCAATTCTTTCCCCTCATTATGCATCCCTTCCCTGATTTATTCCTCCCCCACCCCACTCCCCCTTTGTACCAAACTTCGCCAATTTCTGGTTCATGACAGCAAGATGTTCTTCAGCCTCTTGCTGAGTGTACTCCAGCCTCCTACCCCTTGTACTCAAACTGCCTTTTCTGTTTTAGTTATATGTATATCTTCTCCCTTGCGCCCTTAATCTTCCCCTTTCACTCCAAACTTATTCAATTTCTGGTTCATGAGAGCTAGTTGTTCCTAGGCTTTGATGCAGCGCTTCCATTTCTGTACAGTTTCTTAGCTCCCAATAATCTCCCATCATTCCCTTCCTGCCCACTCCTCCTTGGCCCCCCCCCCCCCCCCCACCCTACTTCTTCCCTCTTCACTCCAAACTCACTTAGTTTCTGGTTGATGAGAGCTAGTTGTTCCTAGGCTTCGATGCAGCGCTTCCATTTCTGTACAGTTTCTGAGCTCCCAACAATCTCCCATCATTCCCTTCCTGCCCACTCCTCCTTGGCCCCGCCCCTCCCCTACCCTACTTCTTCCCTCTTCACTCCAAACTCACTTAGTTTCTGGTTGATAAGAGCAAGTTGTTCCTAGGCTTCGATGCAGCGCTTCCATTTCTGTACAGTTTCTTAGCTCCCAATAATCTCCCATCATTCCCTTCCTGCCCACTCCTCCTTGGCCCCGCCCCTCCCCTACCCTACTTCTTCCCTCTTCACTCCAAACTCACTTAGTTTCTGGTTGATAAGAGCAAGTTGTTCTTCAGCCTCCTGGCAGTCTTTCTGTTTGCGCACCATCTCTGCGGAGCGTAGCCCGGCTTCCTGCCCCTTGTACTCAAACTGAGCGGCCTCCCGACTGCCAATGGCCTGCATCAGTTGCTCCATCAAGCCTGCATTAGCCAATTAAAAAAAAATCACTTCATGAACAGAATTCAAAACAGTCAGTCACAGTCACAGTCACAGTCAGTCACAGTCACAGACACAGCCACAGTCACAGTCACAGTCACAGTCACAGTCACAGTCACAGTCACAGTCACAGTCTATTCAGCCATCTTCGAACTCATAAAAACTTGTGAAGTAGTGGTCATCTTCGCGATGTGAAGGACGAACATCACAAACATCATAGTCATAGTCATAGTCATAGTCATAGTCATAGTCATAGTCATAGTCACAGCCACAGCCATAGTCACACTCATAGCTATAGTTACATCTACAGTCACAGTAGTCAAAGAAGGAGTAGTAGAAGTAGCAGAAGTAGTGTCGTGTTTGGGATCGGTGTGTGTGTAGTTTGAATGTTATTGCAGAGTCGAGAGGTACAGCACGAATAACGAACATCAGACTTCTCAGTCTGAGAGTACAATGTATGCGTTTATTAATGAACAGATCACATCGTCCACATCGTCCAGATTCACCACATACAGATAATGAATAAAATGCAAGTCTTCCCTTGGTGAAGGTTTCTACTCCTCTCCTTTCACTCAGTCCGAGCCACGTGAGATATAACATTTGGTGGTGTGGCCTAACTTTGGGGGGTAGCATTTACATGTAGCATATGGGAGAGTATGGGAGAATGTGGGGTGTGACCTCTGCCTGGTGGCATGACTAATAGACAAAGAGAAAGTACTTGGAATTGTTTGTGTAGATGGAATGTGGGTCAAGTGTGGTTTGGGTGAGTGAGAGGATGTTTAGAAGACCTTAATGATGTGGTCGGAGCGGGAGAGACAAACCGGAGACTGGTGTAAATCAAATAGTGGATGGGGGAAAGGTGAGGATTTAAAGGTTGATGAACTGCTACATAACAGTAGTAATAGTAGAAACAGTCCCAGTAGTTGTGGGAGCAGCAGGTCATAATGTTTGTCTCTTCATTTTTCTTATGATTACATTCACAGAGACATAGTCACATTTAGTAACAGTACGAGTAATAACAGAAGCAGTAGTCACAGTGTCAATCATCGTCTCAATATTTTTCTAAAACCACGCCTTGACTCTCACCTAATTGCTTCTCGAGTGAGGCAAGCTCGCTAGGAGGGGGTTCCCCAAAGATGTTGCCCCTCAGGTCCGAGGGGCACCTGTTCTGCAGCCCCCCAAATTTGCCGTTGCCACGGATACGATTACCGTCGCGGGTGAGGAGGGTTGGGCAATGAATGTACTTCACAATCTAAAATTGAGGTAAGCAAACATAATATGGCCTCAATTGGTTGGTTGAAATGTTCTGTCTTCCCTATGCTCTCTATATCTTAATTTTTCTCCTTCTCCTTTTGACTCATTTTTTCTCTCTCCATCTCCATCTCCCTCTGTATCTCTCTCTATCTCTATCTCTCTCTGTCTCTATCTCTCTCTATCTCTATCTCTCTCTGTCTCTATCTCTTTCTTTCTTTCTCTCTCTCTCTCTCTCTCTCTCTCTCTCTCTCTCTCTCTCTCTCTCTCTCTCTTTCTCTCTCTTTCTCTCTATGTATATATATAAATATAGATAGATATATCATTCCTTTCCCCCAGCTCTTTCTATCCCTCTCTCTCTCTTCCTCTCTGACAATGAAATTCACCAGAACACAGAGGTCATACAACTGTATGCAAAGATAACAAAAAGCAGAAAAAAATTCTTGTGACATACCAGTTGCCTGTAAGCTGTTGCATCATCGAGTGTGTCCAATAGCATAGTGTCTTGTAGCAGGAGACTGAATGCTGTCAGAGGAGAAGCAGAATATTTATGATAATTTCACATAGAAGCCTTTCTTGAGAGAATCAAATTTCCCTTCTATTCCCCTTCTAGGAGTCTGTTTGATTGCATACAATAATGTTAGCATTTTACATGTCTTACATTGTGTATCACTCTTCTCAATGTAGAATATAGGGGTCCAATATTGGTACAATATTGTACACTGGTACAGATATTCTACGGCAATTTTTACCTACGCACATGCGCAGAGGTCGGACAAGCACACCAAATGCAATAAGGCACACTGATGGACATGATGCACATTGTCATAAGTGACAGGACGCCACACCATCATCTTGATCATCTTGGAATACCACCCCATAAATATTGCATTCAGCTAGCATAATATTAGATTTCTTTTGTGGTATACCAGAAATATGTATGTTTGCTGGTGTAATATAATAATATTAGATTTCTTTTATGGTATACCAGATATATTGCATTCAGCTAGGCATGAATATAGTTGGTATATCACTCAAGGGCATGCAATATTATATAAATATATAGACAGTTTTAAGTATACTACTAATCTAACCTGTTGCTTACTATTACACTTTCTGGCTTTGTGAACCCAGATCTTGTTAGGATCTCAACATCTACCATGGAACTGCCTAGTGGCATACTAGGAATTTGAGGTTCATTTATACTTTGTTGCCTATTTCTGTTCAGCAGTTTATCATTCCATTAACATAAGCCAAGCTGGAGCCTGATGGATAGTGTCACGACCTAGCAAGCAGAAGTGTACGTCCTCTGTTTCTCTGCTTACTTATCAAACAATTTGATCAATCATTCTTAATTCTATGGACAGTAACAGCAAGAAAAAGAAAGGTGTTTCGCTAACCACGAGTCTCGCCTCATTTCGCAATGGCCTCACATCATATGACCTTTTGACCAATGATGACCTTTGACCTCATCAGCCTCATCAACACACATGTGGTATTACCCAAGGCTCATTTGTACCAAGTATGAACACAACACAGAAATTTTGAAAAATGAGAGCAACTTCAACCAAAACTTTAACATTTTGGTAACAGACTAACAAACTAACAGACTAACAGAATAACAGAATAACAGGAAAAGTGATTACTAGGTCTCAGCTGAACTGTGTTCAGGCGAGACAAAGATAATGTTAGCACAACAATGTACAGAAGTAGTGAAGTTGTTACCTGTTCTGCAATGTTCTTCGTGGCCAGTGAATCTGAGGAGGTGGCGTGCATAGACAGGGTTGCCAGATGGCCTGGCACCGTGCTTCAGAGGAACACGCTTGTGTGGGAGGGGCCTACACCAATCATACAAGAGATGAGAGAGCATTATTACAAAACCAATCATCCTTATTGTTGGCCGAGTTGTTGGAGCCTGAGTGTAGTCTTGCACTCGCTCTAAATCACAGTTAGTGATAATAAACAGGATCTGAGCAGAACTGAAAATGTCTTTTTAGACTAACTAAGAGTAAATATACATGGTTGTAGTGAGAGTAGGATGAACGAGATATTGCTAGAACACTAGATTCGCAACAAGATCAAACATGTGTAGGAGAACATGTCTTGCACTTGCTCTAAATCACAGTTAGTGATAATAAACAGGATTTGAGCATAACTAAAAATGTCTTTTTAGACTAACTAAGAGTAAATATACATGGTTGTAGTGAGAGTAGGATGAACGAGATATTGCTAGAACACTAGATTTGCAACAAGATCAAACAGATTTCCAGAGAGAAGCAATGGGCCTCATGCATAAAAAGCAGCACAAACACAAACTATTGCTAAAATATCTGTCACGGTAGACGGTGATCACACACACTTACCGCTTACGCTCCTGAACTTTCCAAACTTTCACAAAATCCCAGTGATATCGCCGAAACAATTGGGCAATCTATTACAGTGGGTAGTTTAGCAGTTGCCCAGATCACAATTCTGACTGATTGCAACCCTATACATTTCAAGATTAATAATGTTAGCTTTTAATGCGCCAGTTCAGCTTTGTGTGTGCGCTTGTGACATTTTAACTTGTTTTATGAACTCCTACCCTAACCTTTAGTTAGGAATAATACTTGATTTAACTTCTTCATGGACAACTTCAGTTACACCCTGAATTCATATGTGTCTTCATATACTTATTTATTGCACATGTGATATGAATTTGCAAAGTCAACGTCCAAAATCAAAATTGTTATATCTTTATATGACGATAAGTTATCTTGAATTTTCAATCTTCAATCTATCAAGCAAACACTCTTATTCTTAAAACAGAGCAGCAATTTCCCCGCCACACAAGAAGACTTACTTATCCCACTCCGTGATACCCTTCTTGTAGATGGACTCGATGGGTAAAACCTGTTGGCGCCCTCGTGTGTTGGCAAAGACCTCCTTAGCTTTAGCAACCGTGGTGGTGAGGACACAGTCCATGTCAGGTGTCATGTGCCATGACAGCACATACGCCTCGTTCTCATCCTCCACTTCCGCTAGGTGAGCCACCTGCGGAAATCAAAATAATGACATTAACTTCTGCATGTCTTTAAAAGGATAGTCCACCTTGAAGATAAGTTGGTTTCAACAAGGCATTTGCAATATTGTGTCTCGCCCACTTGCGAAAATAACCAGAAATATCGCGATCTCCGTTGCTACACAAAAGAATTGTATCCCTGGCTGATTGTGAAATATCTGCCATAGAATGTAACATTCCATAAATGAGAAGGGCTATTTCACGCAATGCTACTTCCTCTATCTACTCCCCCTCCCCCACCTTCCCCCTTCTTTGAGATGGAATAAAAAGCCTCCACCAAGTTCTATTAGATTAGACAAAGACAAAACAGGATGATAATCAGTTGCACAATAGAGGCGAAGTAAAAAAAACAAATAAGCAACTTTAAACAGACAACATCAAAATCAGGTGCAAAATAGTGACTTTGAATAAATTTGCATAAATGTGCATGAGTAATGTTTGCCTAAATCTACATCAGTAATGCTCACACATGCTCACACAATTCTGTGCACAAGTTAGGAAGCATTCACCAAGAGTCTTGCAAGTAAACTTTAACGTATGACCTCAAATGACCTTTGACCTTATCCTGTGACCTCCAACAGCACCATAACATGAAGGTACCCCCAGTGCATCTATGACCCAAGTTAGGTTGTAATCCAAGCAACCTATGTGAAGTTATTTGTCAAAAGAGAGTCTTGCAGGTAAACTTTAACGTATGACCTCAAATGACCTTTGACCTTATCCTGTGACCTCCAACGGCACCATAACATGAAGGTACCCCCAGTGCATCTATGACCCAAGTTAGGTTGTAATCCAAGCAACCTATGTGAAGTTATTTGTCAAAAGAGAGTCTTGCAGGTAAACTTTAACATAGAAAAAGAGAGTCTTGCACATACTCTTTAATATATGACCTCAAATGACCTTTGACATCATCACATGACCTCTGACAACACCATAACATGAAGATACCCCTAGTGCTTCTATCAACCAAGTGTGGCTGCCATTGCTGTAACAGTTGCCAAGTTATGGATCATAAGAGAGTCTTGCAGGTAAACTTTAACATTTGTGACGGACGACGGACGACGGACGGACGACGGACGGACGACGGACGGACGACGGACGGACGACGGACGGACGACGGACGGACGCCATTTGGATCCCTTAGTCTCGCCTTCACCTCCGGTGGGCGAGACAATAAAAGCAGAAACATGTAAGAAACATATTAGTGATGATTTGACGAATATCTGTCAAAGGATAGAAAATTATGATCTTTTTAAATTTCAATTTTGTGACGTCACATGCGAGATGCTCTCCCATATGTTGTGTACAAAATAATTCCCTAAATTGCTCTGTTTCTGTTTTTGACAACATAATGATTTTATTTTCATTCAGGTATGTGTGTCGAAATGTATTTGTAAAGATGTATCAAATGCACAGGTAAAATGATGCATATCTTTTTGAGAAAATCTACATTTAAAAAAAAATAAACATATGGGAGAGCAGGTTAACCGTTCTGATTGTGTGATAATCTTCATACCTTGCCCAGGATCTCCTTATCATGTGTCTCATACCGAGGAATCCCTGACCTCCTCCTGGGCTTGGTCTGCAGCTGAGCAATCCTCTCTTTGATTCCTGATGTTGTCTCCTCAGCAGCTTTCCTCTGTTAGAAAACATGGACATAGAGAGAGAGATGTTCTATCAACAAAAGAAGCCAGAGGGTGTTTCATCAAGCTGTTTGTAAATGACTTTACACACAGCTGGTGACCAGATCTTATGCTAAATCAGCTAAGTTGAAATCTGATCTTCATACAAACAAAATTCTTGTTGATAACAGGTGTCTCAGTACAAAGTTAAGATTTGCCAAATTGATTAGGATTGTTCAACTCCCATCATGTTAAAACAGGAACAAATTGGGGTATCTCATTTAGCGCAAGAACTGGTCAACTATCGCCCTTGAAGTAGTTTGTAGCTTGAGAACAGCTTAGTGAAACACCCCCCAGGTGCACATAAGATACTAAACCACTTTACTGTTTGTGCATTTTCTTTGATTGATCACACAGCCATGGTCTGGTAACATTCACACTTCTGCACAAAGACTGCAAAGAGAATGCATGCACTCTAGATTATTGTGGCATACACGCATTTATCGGTGAACACAAAAACAGTTAAATATTTCAACATGGTCAGACAATCTACTACAAGCTACTCAAATACAGGTACATATTTCTGTGATTTTCTTGATGGATATATTGGCATTTCACATGCTGCCATCACCTGATAAACAACCAATATGGCCTCTAGAAGAGGAAGAATAATATGAAATATGACAGAAGTTATCTTCAAGGTAATATCCTGACAACGTACAGAGTGCACTGCCTAAAAGACTAAGGAATGAACCACGTTAAGTCTAAGGAAACTTTCAGGGATGGGGCGTTACATGAATCCAGCCAGAATATGTGAAGAGTTTGTTTTCAATAGGAGGTACCCTTAAACTTGTCGTCACATTCAAATTGAATTGATTTTTGGCTTATGTGGAGAGTTAATGCCAGAGAGTTATTAAACAGTTCAACTTCAAAAACCCTTTCATTACTGACAACTTTCTGAACAATTGAATGTTTATTTTTGATAGATTAAGCACCTTCTGGATGCAAACACAGAATTGGATTCATTTGCTGCTTAAATCACATATATATGAAAGCCATTGACCTCTTTATGAATCATCATATCTCATGATGATAGCATCAATGCCTTGTGGAAAACAAACACAGAATATATTAAGCTATTACTTTAAATGCTGTGATTTTGATTTATCTTCTCCGCGTATCAGGTACTGCCCTAAGGAGCACCAAAATCTCACTTACCGTTGATATGTTGGTAATCCTGATGCCTAGTTTGCGCAGTTCATCCCGGAGCGCTGCCTCGTTCTTAACAGCATCCTCAACAGATTCTGTGGCATTAAATTTTGAATTCCCTCTTTAAATGAGAACTAGAATGATTTATTCAGTCATTTTTCCCCATTGCTCACAGAAAGATTTTCTGGCTTTGTGAACCCTGGTAGAGATAGCAGTAAGATGTTAAATTTGCCATGGAACTGCAATAACCAAAGGGATGTGGTTTAACTCTTTATGTGCCATTGAGGCATTTTTGCACTGGTAATATACATCATACCCATACAGCAGTATGCAGTCTGGCAGAGAAGCAGTTAACTCTTAATGTGCCATTGAGGCATTTTTACACTGGTAACAAACACCATTCCCATAGGGCAGTATGGGGTCTGGCAGAGAAGGAGTTAAGTATGTCTGATAAGGTATTTGTAGTTTATTCGTAGCTTAGAATAGCACACAGTAAAAGGCAGGAAGTCATGTTTTGTGAAGGGTAGTATGTGAATACATAAGCATGCATAAAGGAGACCTAATAGACCTGCACTAACATACCTACATGTACTAAGACAAGACACAGGATTGGATAATAATAATGATAATAATACGTAAAGCTTATATAGCGCATTATAACCATGACGGTTCTCTATGCGCTTCACATAAATATCTACAGAATATACAAAAGGCATATATCTTACATTCTTACATGAATGGTATTACAGTAACAGAAACACGAAACTAATTAGTGAACAAGTAGGTCTTAAGTAAGTAATGATGGTGCTTTCCGGATGTGATAAGTGAAAAAGATCTGTGTCAATATGTCTGGGTGCGGGTACAAGGTATGTGCAGGAGGAGAAGGGTACGACGTGGAGTGTATGGAACTCGAAGATGTGTGATGTAGGAAGGTGCAAGTCCGTGAAGAGCTTTATATGTCATAAGAAGGAGTTTGAACTGTGTACGTTTGTCCATTGGTAGCCAGTGCAGGTTGTGCAGAATTGGTGTGATGGGGGATGTGCATCTAGTCCTTTCGATGATAACAGCATAGTAACACCAATACAAGACGGTAGTAGATGGAGAGCCCCTGAGACTACCACTAAGCAAGTAACAAGCTAGTTCCAAAAAGGGCTGTGGCTTACCTTTAAACGTGCACTAACATACCTACATGTACGAAGACAAGACACAGAATTGGACAATAACAGCATAGTAACAGCAATACTAGACCGTAGAGGATTAAGAGCCCCTGAGACTACCACTCAAACTAAGCAAGTAACAAGCTACAGGTAGTTCCACAAAGGGGTGTGGCTTACCTTTAAACATCTGCAGTAGCTGCTGCTTGCCCTCAAAGAGATGCTTGTAGGTGGTGATGGTTGTGTTGAGTGTGTCCCTCTCTTTGGACAGCTGGGTCATGCGCTGAAGCTTCTTGGCATCTGGGAAAGATTCCAAAGTTGAATCAATTATTACATTACACATCTCCTCCCAAACCCATAACCCAACACATATCCTGCGGAGGGGAGGGGGGGGGGGGGGGTCATATTCATCTTGGGGCAATTCCACAGTTTTGGTTAAAGTCATGTAACGTGAATAACCAAAGCTTCTTTATTTTATATTCTGTTAAAGTGTTGCATAAATTATGTAAATAATTATTGAGGAAGCAAAGAGAAACTCAGCACAGAAACTTCTTTTTCAATCAAATAAAGTAGCTTTGGTTACTCACGTTACATGACTTTAACCAAAACTGTGGAATTGTTCCTTGGGTTATTTCTCTCTTTTTTTTTTCCTCCTTCAATTCTTGTTATCATTCTTCTTCTGTTCTCTTGTTGTACATTGATCATCTCCTCCAACCTCCCTAAACAAGATTTTCAGAGTAAGGGTCTGGACTAAATTTGTAGATAAACCTAAAAATACATTTGAAACGTAATCTTAAGTAAATATAAGTCTATTCAAAATCTCATGAATATTAATATATACATGTAATGAGTCAGATTAAATGAGACTCTGCTGTATTTGTTTCCATGTTGTTGTGTCTTGATCTGTGAAGTAGAAATAGCTTGCATGGTTTCTGTGAAGTAGAAATAGCTTGCATGGTTTCTGTGAAGTAGAAATAGCTTGCATGGTTAAGTCGCTGCCCGGTAAGCAGTAGATTGCACGTTAAAATCCTGTCTGGGTCCAAGATTTTTTTTCTGACTTGTTTTTCATTCACTTACAGGATGGAGCATGCTATCCTTACTAATGGGTGTATGCCTTAAAATTTCTTTATATATTCAAAATCTGTTTTTAAGTACCTACATTATGAGTGCTGTTGTTAACAGGATGTTCTTCTATATACTGTGGTATTTACATAACTTTCTACATGTACTTCAGGCCTGTACAAAGGATACATTACTTTTAATGATGAATCTACGTACCATTATAGAAGAGGAACGGTTGGATGTAGGGCTTGACACTAAGTCCTTTGCCACCCAGACTGAAGTGCAGTGTGTACTCGCTACCATCATGTCCAGGCGTGTTCTCCTGAATAGAGATGTTCTGAGAGACAGACAGACAGACAGACATTCTATGTATTATATATGTGGGATATATAAGTGAGATATATGTAACAGTACACATCAAATATTGGAAAGGCAGCTCCCATCTAAACATATGACAGAGGTGTTTTTCACAGTGATAGTTAGGGTTGAGAGCTTAACAGAAATATTCTATTACAATGTATCAACAAATTTCAAAAGTGCTTGACTTTCAACAGCTATGTGAAAACATTTTGCCGCTGTCACCTCCCGACTGCAATGTGGCACTTTGATTTACCGCTGCAGCACAGCAATGGCATTTTTACAATGGCTTGATCACTGTATTCCATTGCAATGATTGCATTAACTGTAAAGTTTATCTCAAGCTCGACGAAGCTGTAACAATTCTGGACAAGGCATATGTATGGTTAACACTTTCAGTAGTAAACAATGTCAATCATAACACATGGGACTAACGGCCACCACAGCCAGCACCATTTTGTCGCGATTCTACGGTCACAAGGGCCTATGACAGAAAATGAGCCGTCACCTACTTACACAAATACTATGAACGGGCCATGCGATTCAGCCAGTTGCAGAGTCTTACGAGGATTTTGGGGGCAAGGAAGAAGACAAGAAGGAGGTGAATTTTACCTGCACATTGACAGCGCCCTCTTTGAGAGGAAAGTGCATCACGCTCTTGTTGCCCTGCAGCTTGGGCAGCTCTGCTCCATTGTTGTTGCCTTTCAGGTGGACCTCTACCGTGCCTGATACGTCCTTGCCCGTCAGGTTCCCATACGAGTCCTAGGGAAAAAACAATCAACCATTGCATCTACTTGATCTATTTGAATGCCATTATCACATTTTTCATTTCCAGTTGAGGTGACAGTTTAATTTTTTCTATTAACCCGAACCTTAAAACCATAATCCCAAATTTTGAAAGGGTCATCCAAAACTCTGCGCTTCCTGTAGCCTTGAGAACCAGACTGAAACAGCTCAAATCAAAACTCTCCACACCACTGTGATGCGATGAGGTGGGCAGCGTGCTGCTCTAGCCAGTATATTACATTATATGAATGTAGACTGGTCGCTACAAAACTAGGCATTTCAAACATAAACAAGGACGGCTGCGCACTTTGATTAAAAATGTTTGTGAAGCTGGGACCATGAGATTACATCTATATTACCATAACGGTAAATTGCTGATCCTTTTTGGTTTTATGACTCTTGTACATGAGCTAACTTATCTTTCAAATAGTACTCAAAGAGAAGAACTACTGACCACAAGTTGTAGCTTCATAGATCTGATGAGCATCCTGCTGTATGTGCGTGGTGTGTTGGAGACGGTAGGGGTGGATGGGGCAGAGTCGGGCACCAGCCTCTCTGGGGGTCCTGGTTGAACTTCGAAGGTTATCTCAAGAAACAAAAGTAAAAGATGGACATAAGATGAGATTGTGCTGGCTTCATGTATCTTACAAGCATTCAGCTGTACATCCAGAGTGTGTTGGAGACGGTACGGGTGGGCCGGTTTGAACTGTGAATAATACCTCAAGAAACAAAAAAAATGATGGACATAACATGAGATTATGCTAGCTTCATGGATCTTACAAGCATTCAGCTGTACGTCCAGAGTGTGTTGGAGACGGTAGGGGTGGGCCGGTTTGAACTGTGAATAATACCTCAAGAAACAAAAGAAAAGATGGACATAACATGAGACTGTGCTAGCTTCGTGGATCTTACAAGCATTCAGCTGTATGTCCAGAGTGTGTTGGAGACGGTAGGGGGGGGGGCCGGGCTGAACTGTGAAAAATACCTCAAGAAACAAAAGAAATGATGGTCATAACACAAACTGACTGTAGCTTTACAAAAGAAAAAAAAAATAAGACCAACATACTAAACATACTAACATACTAAACATTTGACTAAGATCAGGCAAGAACAATAAAAGGATGAATTATATAAGATTTACAAATTAGAAAGCCTGGTACGGGGCTGTGACGCTGCAATTAAGCTCGGCTCTCTATTCTTTGGGTGTAAAAATATAAATGCTTGCCATATTGTTTAAAAAACAATATAGTTGAAACTGTTCTCTAAGACATAAAAAAATCACCTCCATGTTGATAATGTTTCTCTAGACTTACTGTTGGTGAGAACAAGTAGCCATCAGCCAGGTTGCCTTGGAAACAGACGCCATGACTACAGGCATCTTGGGGTAGCTTCCGTTGTCTGTAAAACATATTCAGTATTTTATTATTCTCATACACATGCCATTATTCATTTATTTGTTTTACTATTTTTTTATCACCAGTGTTCAGTGAATCTATGCTGGGTGGTTATTAATACTGACAAATCAATGCATATGTAGTGTCCATGTTTTGGTATGATTTCGTTAGTTTTACATGATAGCTGGTCATGTGTCAGTTTTGCAAGTTTACTGATGTTGTAGGGACAAGCCTTTGATAAACAATTAGCCTTAGTTAGTTCATACACATTTCCAAAAGTTCATATTTCCTCCATTCAATGTATTGTTATGCTATATTGTCCCGTCAATGGAGCTGCCAGGACGAGCTATGAGCATGGACACACTGCTTCTGCAGGATGCTGGTCTCAGCCACACAGAGGAGCTGTGGGCCCTAATGCTGGGTAGGGATGAGTGGAGGGTTGTGATCAAGCCCCGAATGGGTGTCGGCTAAGCTGCACCCTGGGGTGGTATTCTGAGCACCGTTTTATCTCTGTTTTAATTTTCTGTTTTATCTCTGTTGTTAGTCAGTGATTACAACAGCGCAAAAACAGTTGTTAAACAGTATTCTGAACACCCTTTTAACGGTGTTGTAAGTCAGGAAAACCACGCCAACCACAACAACTATAACCAATAGGAAATCTTGTTAGAGGTAGCATATAAGAAGTTTTAACCAATCCGATTGCTCCCTTGGGCAAAAGCGCGCGAAACGTGCCTTGCTTTAATAGGCGCGTTTTAGTGCTATATTTTACAGATGTAGTTGTACTGTTTGCGCCAAATATTTACGCGCGTGCGCACAAACTATGACAATGGCATGCGCGGGCAAAGGGAGAGAGATAAAAAAAACGTTAAAACAGAGTGAAAACAATAGTTACAACTGAGATAAAACGGTGTTCAGAATACTGATTAGTTACAACAGACTTAAAACAGAGACAAAACGGTCTCAGAATACCACCCCTGCCCATGTATCGCATCCAAATTATACATGTGCTTTCCAGTTTTACAAGTGATTCAACTTGGGATGAATTTTTAACTGTTATTGTCCACTGATATAATGCAGATTCCAAAATGGTGTTTATTTCTCACTGAACAATTCACGTTATTTGTATATATGTAAACGATGTTGTGTTATATGTCAAAGCAGGGCCCCCTGGTAGAACAGTGTTCAACCACTGAAGGGGCTACCCTGGGTAAATAATACTGATAATGAAATAAATAAATATGATATAATGTACCAATGTCTATCTTATCACGGCAGTGGTGTAATAAATCCTAACCTGAAATAGAAGTGCCCTTCCTCGTCATCTTCCGTGGGTTTATCGGCAGCGCTGATGAGCGCCCTCGGGGGCACCACGGTCGTCTCCCCGGGCCCCACCTTCCACAGCCGCATGGACACGCGTTTGGACGGGACGTCCACCAGCGTGCTACCGTCCTCCGCTATCAGGCTGACTGTGAAATCTTGGAAGAAATTAATGTTCAAGGTGTTTAAAACACTTTTGACAATTGAAAAATGGTACAAAATAAGCCACAACTCCAATCAAGCTAAAAGGTACATGTACATGCTCTAAAGTCAATAGATGTTTTACAATTTGTTCAAAAGAGTTCAAACTTCTTAGATTCCTAGATGCCTAGATTTTTCTATTGTTTTTAAAAAACAGATCTGAAGCATTTTTACCATAAATTTGTTATTTTCTTACCAGGCAGCATCTCGCCAGCGAGATAGGCCTTCCGCTTTGTGTAGTCCACTTTGATTTTGTGGGCCTTGTTTGGGTCTGGCTTGAGCTGGACGGTCAGCGGAGTGCTCAGGACTGTGCTCCGGCCAACGGTCATCTTCGCATGCAGCTTGTATGTGCCACTGGACCATGAATAGAAGCATGACAATAATGAAATCTTCTGTACAACCACCTGTTTTTGGAGTTTCCTTTAAACAATATTTTTCATCGAACCCTTCATTAAAATAATCTCTAACATAGAGACCACCTCTACCTTCATCTTAGCTTCATGTAGTTTGAATTGATTATACAATGCCAATTAAGGTATGAAGCTCAACGGTCTATGATGGAGATTTGTTTGTAGTTCTTGTGTAAAAAATCAATTTGTCACTTTTGGAAAAGGTCATTGACCTTTGACGTCTGAAGGCATTGACTTTAAATCTCATCATTTCATCTCCATGGGGTGATTCATCTTTGTACCAGGTTTTTATTTTCATTCACTTGTGGATGTTGATTAATCATCAAAAAGTGAAAATGCCATTTTTAATGTGATTTAATAACTCCTGGCCTTTGAGGGATTTATTATTCCAGCCAAATTGTGGAGGCAAAAAGAGAGAAGACTCACCATGGACCAGAGAAGGACAGCTTGCCAAAGGTCACCTGACCATCGCTGAAGGGCCGAGAACTCAGAGGAGAGGCAGAGGACACCTAAAGTAGAACACCAACACAAAAATGTGTAGGCCACATGTATCAAAAATGGACATTGCTTTTTCTCATCAGCATTTCTTTCTTTCTTTCTTTCTTCCTTTCTTTCTTTCTTTCATCCACTCACCCATCCATTTGACCATCCGACCATCAGTCTGTTAGTCCGTCTGTTTCCACACCTCGAAACCCAAGCAGCTACCAACCCCCCCCCCCTAACCCCTCCCTCCTCCCTCCCCACCCCTCCCCTCTTGTGACTGAACTCACCTTCAAGGGTTTGTCATACTGTAGTGAGATGGTAGAGCTGGCATCCTGCACCACGTTTCCATACTCATCACACACCTGGAAGCCTAAGCAGTTCCCTTCCCCCCCCCCCAACCCCTCCCCCACCTACCCCCTCCCTCCTCCCTCCCCACCCCTCCCCTCTTATGACTGAACTCACCTTGAGGGGTTTGTCATACTGTAGTGAGATGGTAGAGCTGGCATCTTGCACCACGTTTCCATACTCATCACACACCTGGAAGCCTAAAGGCCGGCTTGTCTGAGCACCTCCGTAAGCTATCAAGGTCTGCAAGTAAATTCAACAATGTGATTAGCATGAAAGTCATTTCTGACATAATTGGTCAATGAGAGATGATTGCTCAGACAGACAGACAGACAGATAGACAGACAGACAGACAGACAGATAGATATATATATATATAGAAAGATGGATGAATAGAAAGATATATAGAATAGGAAGGTGGGGAAGAATGGATTAACCCTATCCAGCCCAGGGGGAGGGGGGGGGGGCGCAAAAACAGCCCCCCCCCCCCCCGACATTTTTCGCGATAACTTTGTAACATGAAAAAAATCGCACCACGACGTTTCATTACTTTTTTCTTTCAAGTCTCACGCAACCTTTCATTAAAAATTTGCGTCGCGGTTCCGGAATTACGTAACATTTTGTATGTGCATGTCAGACCAAAAATTGCTCAAAAACGTGATTTCATGTACAAATCCAATGCAAATTCTGTATCTAGCCATAATTCATAAACGTATCATTATTTTTATTTTTACTGATGAAAAACAATGTTATTTATGACTGAAATAGTGTTGCCAATGATTTCCATCGATAAAAACAATAGAAAACATCAAGTCGAGAAAAACAAAGAAATACATAAGAAATTCAAAAAACAATAAAATACATAAGAAAAAATTTGATATTGCAATTTTTTTAAATCCTAATTTGCTTATAATCCTAAGAAGAGTGTTTGGACTGAAATCTAGCAGTTTTGGGGGCTATATTTAAAGATTTACAACCAAATTATGATTTTATGCATTAATTAGCATAATTAATTAATTGAAAATAAATTTGAATAATTTTAGTGCAATTGACAATTGAATTGTACAGATTACGTCATTGGTGATGTGTGTGCCAATTTTCGTCGCAATCACGCGATCAACGGTCGAGATCTTGGGGGGGGGGCTGATTTTGCCCCCCCCCCCCTCCCCGGCTATGCAATTTTAAAATAGCCCGGGCTATATAGGATTAAAAGGAGAGGAAGAGAGAAGGAAAGAGCAGAGAGGGAGGAGAGATAGGGAAGGAGAGGGAAAGCTGAAGGGAGAGAGGAAAATGGGGAGAGGAAGGAAAGGGTAAAGAGAGAGGATAAAGGTAAGGGACAGGAAGGGAAGGAGGAAGAGATGGAAGGAAGAGATGAGGGAGAAGAGAGGGAGTGAACAAGGGAAGAACATGATAGAGAGAGCAAAAAGAATGAGAGACAGGTAGATAGATACAGAGACAAAGAGACAGGCAGAGGCAGAGGGAGAGAGGGATACAGGAGGGGAGTGAGTGAGAGAGACACACACAGAGACAAATACAGAGATATAGGGGAGAGAGAGAGAGAGGCAGAGTGAAAAGAGAGGGGAAGGGGTAGCTGACCTCTTCCGGCATCCAGCCAGTAACGGCCAGCTTGGCAGGCTTCCCAGCCATCAGCTCCAGCCTGACATGGTCAGTGAAGTCCCCGTAGGTCACAGTCACCTCCCTGGGGCCCAGAGCGGACCCTTCGAACCTGACATTCCGCAGCACAAAGCCCACGTTGGGCATGAGAGCCTTCTGCAGTACCTTGGTGTCTAGATCCTCGGCCTTGACGTCCAGGTTGCTGAGAGAGCCATGAGGAAGCTACAGAAAGGAGCAAGGTTACAGAAGTACATGTTACATAATTACACAGAGGTATACTCTCAATTCTAATAGCAATCCCTTAAAGGGCATATACTGTACTGGGAAGGCAAAAAAGCCTTCAAAAGGTAATTGTTAGCAATCTTCTTCCCAATCGTCTTAAATTCATGTATTGACCATTTTAGAAGCTTGCTGAAAGTTATTTGCCCTCAAATGATCCACATATGGAGTAATAAATGACTAATGATTAAATCCTCAAAATGTTTGGGCCGAACATTTTGAGGATTTGTGATTTAATCACACATTACTCCAAGTGTAGATCATTTGAGGGCAAATAACTTTCAGCAAGATTCTAAAATGGATAATACATGAATTTAAGACCATTGGCAAGAAGATTGCTAACGATTACATTTTGAAGGCTTTTTTGCCTTCCCAGGAGTGCATATGCCCTTTAAGTTTTCCCTCCACAAATTCTAGGTGAGATAACTGACCAGTCGAGGGTGTAGTGCATTGTGAGCTACTCATGCTTCTTCTACAAACATGGGATAATAAGATTTGGACTACACTATCGAGTCGCACACGTGTCAAGGATGTGGGCCAGAACGTCCAAGCTACCAAACTTTCCCTCTTCAAGGAAGCAGCGCCATACTTCATCCCATCACGCCGCCACCAAGCTCGTCACACCTATGCTGGTGGCTGATTTTCTGCCAGTGCTACTGTGTCTTGCCCACCCGCACAGTTTGCATCTCCACCCAAGGCTCATTCTAAATCATTTATACTCGAAGGTGGAAAGCACTAATGTGCATAAGTATTGATAGGTCAAACTGTCGGGAGCCGACAGCATTTTACCGCATTTTGATGGAATTGATTTAGTCAGCACTGGACAGTTGATTTCAGACTCATCCATACATGTAAGCGTACCTTCTTCATGCTATTGCCATGGGCGTCGGTGACATGGACCGTGATGTCGCCCTCTAGAGTCTCGCCAAGTCTGAGCTTCCTGATGCCTTTGTGCTTGCACTTGATTTGGGTTGGCTCTCCGGGCACAGGTCTGAGAGGGATTGAAACAAAAATGTGTTTTAACACTTTGTGTGCCCGATTAACTGCTGCTACATGGGTTTCGCATGTGTTTCCAGTGCAAAAGTTAACAGTGTACTAAGATTCAGAACGGCGCAAACTCCCCCATCCTACAACACACATTTGTAAAATATGCATCTAATTTGCATAAATTATAATGTACACAAAATGTAATAAATTTTTTCAAAACAAAATATGCAGCCGCGATTTTAACACGTTCCTTTATCTGGCAGAGATATTTGGGGATGGGGTCAAAATGATTCCCCTCCCCCCCCCCCCCCCCCCCCATCCCCAGCAAAACCTGCTCTCAAAAAGCGCAGTCAGAATAGGGTTAAAGCAGGGAAACCTGTCCCACTCACTTGACATAGAAGGTAAACTCTAGACCCGGGCCATCGCTGAGGATCAGCTGGCAGAACTTGGCGTCCCCGACGGAGTGGGGGACCTTGATGGGGGGCAAGACCCCCTCCATCAACAGGGTGGGGTCAAAGGTCGGCAGCCAGTTCAGCTTGAACTTGGCCGCCAGCTCAGGCGTGATTTGCATGTGCTTGTCCCCCTCATCAAAGAGGGCAAAGGCTGAAGAGAAGAAAGTTGACATGTAATTTACAAGTATTTTTTTCTCTGTTTCTCTAATATTGCTGGTTTTATTCAAGTCAACTCATTATAGAGGTTTAAAGGGAGTGTAGCCCACTGACAAAGTTATGCAACTCAGACTTGAAGTGTAATTCTAACATAATTCCAACTAAAATCAGTTTCCAATTCTAATATTATGATGCAAGCTCTCATAGAGCATTTTCTTCTAATTGCTGTGGTTTTATCCAAGTGTGAATTTTAGACACGCAAAAGGGCTACCCAGCCTTATCTAAATTTAATTATTTAACTAAATTTAGTATTAATCACACCATTTTTAATCACCAATTTACGAGGTTTCGCTTGAGTAATGCATGTTGAAGCATCAGTCCACCCTCTTCTTTGTTATGTTCCACATCAGTTGATCTACGTTGCATTTTTGGTTAACAGCATTTGTTTGTGTAATCTATGTTTATGTTACAGTGTACTACAGTGTATGTATTATTGTGTTATTTGTACACAGGACCTCTAGGGAGAACAGTGCCAAGCTCACTGATGGGGTTACCCTGTTTTAAAAAGACTTAATAAATAACTAAATAAAATAAAGTCGTCTATCAACTCACTGATGCCTTCTGTCAGCTCGCCGGCCGTCCACTCAATCTCCTCCTGGGGTTTCATCTTGACTGGCTTCTTCTTGGCTTCCTTGATCCAGGGGTGCTGGTGGTAGAAGACGTTGATGTTGCAGGCCTGGCTGCTTGGTCGCACAGTGATGGCTTGATCTACGCTGCTCACAGCCCGGATGTGCTGGAGTGGAGGCAAACAAGCAGGATTGGGCTATTTTAAACCTAAGTTCAGCCCTTTAAATGATCAGCTCAAGTAGGCAAACAAGCAGGATTGGGCTATTTTAAACAGAAGTTCACCCCTTTAAATGATCAGCTCAAGTAGGCAAACAAGCAGGATTGGGCTATTTTAAACAGAAGTTCAGCCCTTTAAATGATCAGCTCAAGTAGGCAAACAAGCAGGGTTGGGCTATTTTAAACAGAAGTTCAGCCCTTTAAATGATCACCTCAAGTAGGCAAACAAGCAGGATTGGGCTATTTTAAACAGAAGTTCTGCCCTTTAAATGATCACCTCAAGTAGGCAAACAAACAGGATGCGGGCAGCATGTTTTCTATACTCGGGGTCCATTCACTCGCAGCATGTACTCACCGGCAGCTCAACTCTGGCGGTAATCTTCTGGGACTTCTTGGAGATGTTCTTGATAAAGATTGGCCCTCCTGTGAGCGTTGCCTTGCCTGAGTTGCTGCAGTCTGCACTGTATGTCGGTAATCCCTGGGCCCCAAGGAACTAAGAACAGAGGACAAAGCACAGTGCAGAAATGAAGGGTCTCATAAGTACAATCAATTATTCGTGCACACACTGATTATTGAATGAATGAAGAAACTATCAACATACCAGAGATAGTGTGGAAACTAATGAATTGATGCCTCTCTCATCTTGCAGTTGACAATTGATCCATCAATCAATTTATTGAATTTATTGAATTTATAGTCAGTACTCACTCACTCACTCACTCACTCACTCACTCACTCACTCACTCACTCACTCACTCACTCACTCATTCAACAATCAATCAATATATCAAAATATCAATATATCAAACAATCAATCAATCGATCGATCAATGCATCTCTCACCTTGCATTGACAATGAGCTTTGGGTGCATGGACAGGTTTCCGTCCCCATCTCTGACCTCAACAGATATTGACACAATCAGTCAATCAATCCATCAATCAATCAATCAATCAATCAATCAATCAATCAATCAATCAATCAATCAATCAATGCATCTCTCACCTTCCATTGACAATGAGCTTTGGGTGCATGGACAGGTTTCCAGCCCCATCTCTGACCTCAACACAACACATAATCAATCAATCAATCAATCCATCAATCAATCAATCCATCAATCAATCAATCAATCAATCAATCAATCAATCAATCAATCAATCAATCAATTAATTGACACATGTCTCACCTTGCAGTTGACAATGAGCTTTGGGTGCATGGACAGGTTTCCAGCACCATCTCTGACCTCAACTGATATCGACATGCAATTCCCATTCTCCAGTGTCATCTCACTCTTTTCCGCAAAAGTTGGAACAATCAGCTTATGCGGCTCACCTAAGACAAAGAGAGAGAATAAATACTCATTCAGAACAGCATGACATAAGACATCTTGTCTATTACTGTACACCTACATGTACTGCAATACTCGCCAGCCTGACAAAGATATTGCACATTATCGATAGGGCCGGTTTCAAGGTTCAGTGATCTGGAGGTGTGATGTTTTACCGAAAGATAATGGAAGCACCATTTCTCCAAAAATTTCTTGTCAATCATCATTACAAAAACAGTTCTTCAAAGAGCATTTAATTGATATGCAAATGACATCAAAGTATTTTAGCTCATATCTTGGCACCAATATATTCAAAATAAAAAATGTTGTTGTATAGGGGCTGTGATCTGTGACAGAAAGATTTCAAGGTCCCAGGTTCAAGCCCACCCACGGAAGTTCAGCAAGATACTTAATCCACATTTCTGCTTGCCATTCAGGGGTATAAATGTGGGCATGGTATGTTCTTGTATCCAGCAACCATGGCACTCAATGTAACATCCCTCTATATGCTGTTTCTAGATGGAAAACAGGGAAAGACTCTCTACACCAAGCAAAAACAAGGTGGTTCGCGAAGCAGGAGTCTAGCCTGATTTCGCAATCAATAAACGGTGCAGAGTTGTTTTTCAAAATTTTAAAATGGTGCCTAGATGACCTTTGACCTCATCATCCTCATCACCACACATGTGGTATTACCTAAAGATCATTTGTACCGATTATGAGCACAATTGATGCAGAAATAAAGAAATGAGAGCAAGTTAAGGCAAAACTTTAAGAAAAGTGATGCACCTGGCCTCATATCATTTGACCTTTTGACCCCAGATGGACTTTGACCTCATCATCCTCATCTATAGTCATGTGGTATTACCCAAGGCTCATTTGTATGAACACAATTGATGCAGAAATAAAGAAATGAGACCAAGTTAAACCAACAAACTGACAGGAAAAGTGATTATTAGGTCTCCGCTGAACTTCTTCAGACGAGACAAAAAAGGGAGTGGGGGGGTTTGAAGCACCCACATCATACCTGGTAACAACCTGATCTTCATGTGCTGGGTAGGTATCTCCAGGCTGGGCACCTTGACCGTTAAGGAGAAGTTCTTGCCCTGGGAGGTGCCCACGTCCCCTGAGGCCTTCACCCCCTTCACGATCAGAGTCGTCCCCTTGACCTCCACCTTCTCATAACTCAGCTCAAGCCCACTGAAATATCAGGAACAAAAACACTTAAATTTACTTTTTCACCATAGAAGGGTGATATATATCATATTGACAGAACAACTGGCTCTAAACTTTGTTGGTAGAGAAACCAGCCGTGATCATAGCAGGGAATCTAATTGGAAGTGCCCAACACCAGCCTGCTAGGCAATGTCGGATCAGTAAATCTTTCTCTCAAGTGATGTTGTTTAGAAATCTAAACCAGAAAACCTGAAATTCAAATAAGAATGGTACTTCGGTACTCGATTGACATCCTTCATCACTAAGTGCAAGTACATGTAGATCTTTTCCTTTACATTCCATTAGAAGGCCTATAAAGTTAATAAAAACCTGTTAATAACTAGAGCAATTCGACTGCCACACAGTCAATAAATGTGCTTCCGCCGCTTTGCTAGCTCAATTTAGATTTATTCTCAGAAAACGTGTATGTTTGGTGGGAAAATGTACCATTGAAATCCTATGTGAAAAGAAAATATCATATTCAGTTTTTCCATGTTTAGCCAAGTTTGGCAATGTTCGTTGACCGTTGACCTCTTACTTCTTTGACTTCCAATCTAACCAGTCTGTCTAAATCCATCCTTATATCAAGTTTGTTCAAAATTGACCAATTTTGGGTAAAGTTCATTGATCTTTGACCTTTCAGGAATTTTACCCAAACTTCACCAGTCTACTTCCATGAAGTGATACATCTCTGTACCATCTTTGGTTTGAATGGAATCATTAGATTTGGATTCAATGCAAAACATTTTAGGGGCAAGTTTTAGCCAATTTTGTCAAACTTCATTGACCTGTAACAATGTCTTATTAGAGAAAGGTCACCATGAATAACAGAGCTAAACAATATATCAATGCAGTCAAAGGGTTAAACAATGTCTTACAAGAGGAAAGTCACCCTGAATACCGCAGCTAAACAGTGGAGTCATAGGGTTTAACAATGTCTTATAAGAGAAAAGTCACCTTCAATAATAGAGCTAAACAATGTACTATCAATGCAGTATTGAACAATTGGATTTGGATTCATTTTGAAAAAAAAACTAACTTTGGGGGCAATTTTAGCCATTTTTGACAAAGTTCATTGACCTTTGACCTTTCAAGAATGCAGTCAAAGGGTTAAACAATGTCTTACAAGAGGAAAGTCACCCTGAATACCGCAGCTAAACAGTGGAGTCATAGGGTTTAACAATGTCTTATAAGAGAAAAGTCACCTTCAATAATAGAGCTAAACAATGTACTATCAATGCAGTATTGAACAATTGGATTTGGATTCATTTTGAAAAAAAAACTAACTTTGGGGGCAATTTTAGCCATTTTTGACAAAGTTCATTGACCTTTGACCTTTCAAGAATTTCAACGAAACATTCACCAGTCTATCTCCATGAAGTGATACATAGCTGTACCGTGTTTGGTTAGAGTTGCACCATTGGATTTGGATTTGGATTTGGGTTAATTATGAAAAATATCAATTTGGGGGCAATTTTGAGCCAATTTTTCCAAATATGATTAGAAGAATAGACCTAATGGCAATAAAGTCTTGTATTTGAACTTTGACCCTACCTTGCCTCCAAGACAGGTTGTAGGTCAGGGGTGGGCCTGGTGGGGTGGTTGAACTCGTCCTGCATCTGGAGAGGGATGGAGAACGGGGCGTCGACCCTGAAGGGGGGGTCCAGGATCCCCACACTGAACTTACTAGGAGGACCCTCTGCAAGGAAAGCACACACACAATATATCTATCTACAAATCATCCCGTTCTCTCTTTCTCTCTTTCTCTGATAATGTAACATTAATGCCATTCTCATTGGGCTTAAAAAATCGCGAAGTTAGAAAAATCGCGAAGTTAGGGTGAAAGTTGCCTTGCAACCGTACCAAAAGCCGAACGGTGCTATTGTCAAGGTCCCCAAACTTCGCAATTTTTTAAAGCCCAATGAGAATGGCACTATTGCATCAATTCTCCATACTAAATACAAGGGAAAGTCTCATACACGAGTTCACCAGACCAGAAGTGCATATGACTGCAAACAAAATCTGAATGTGGCTGAGCAGAGCATCATGAGACGACTTTAATTTACAAATAGCTCTTTGTTGGTTTGTAGTGTGATTACTTGAAGGGCTTGAATAAAAGGCGATAACAAGCTCAAGAGTCAGATTGTAGTTGGTTACTTTTCAATCGGGAGGACACTCTGTAATAAAAGCACAATTACAATACAGCTTACTCTCGATACAACGAGCACGGATATAACAAGGTTTCGTTATAACGAGAAAAATTTCTCGGTCCCAAAAGTTTCTACATGCAAACCTATGGTGCAAAACGTCGCCTATAACGAGCGCGGTTACAACGAGATTTTGTTATAAGGAGCTTATTCTGTTGGCACCAAGACAAAGAAAAACAACAATTGCGTCCCGTTACAGCGAGGAAGGAAAAATCGAGACATGAAAACACCGGCACCGCAAGGAGCTAGACACACACCTCGTATACACGTCCGCACAACGTGAGCATGTGCACAGTTTCTGATACATGTACATCACTCCTTCTTCGCGATCGCACGTACGTACGTACATTGAAAGCACATGGTTTCCAAGTCCGATCCCATCACGGGAATCAATGATACGGTGCGTGCTGAACTGGGGGTGCACAGTGTCTGATACATCACTCCTCCGCACAGCGTACGTACATTGAAAGCACATGGTTTGCAAGTCCGATCTCATTGCGGCAATCAATGACACGGTGCGTGCTGAATTGGGGGTGTGTCTGATGAGCAGCGATTGATTGGGTTTGTTGACAAAAACAAATGTAATCTCGGACGGGTGAAGTATATTTCACACACTAAAATATGACAACGAAAGATTTGAAGAGATAATAAAATATTCTTTAAATTAGAATACCGCTGGAAATCATCACGATAACAAAATGAAATATACGCATGCAGGGCAGCGTTAAACTTCTACATGGAACCCCCTCGTAATAATTTTGGAATGACCCACAAAGAAAGTGCCGATCATAATGGTGTTGCTACGTCGTTGCAAACCCATCAGACGAGCGAGACGCTCTTCCCCTCATATCACGGCCGTTCAACCCATTGCGCCGCCTGTTCCCTTGTTTGTCCAAACAACGACACCGCATGTTTTCTTGTCCAGAAGATTACGATAACAACGTATTTTGACCAGTTTATTTACTGTAAAATAACACCCATCGTATCGGGAATGGTCTGTGTTCATTGAATTCTATTAGTTATTAAAACGTCAACAATATATCAAGGTAGGATGATGTGTTAATTGAGCAAACATAAATCCCCTTTCCAGTTTGAAACGCATGTTTCCAATCCCTTTTTCAGTTTAACAACGCATGTTTCTAAGACGGCTATGAGTATTAAAACATAGTAAAACACAACAAACACACAAGCACACATGTTTCAATGTATTTTATTGTTTTTTACCCTGTTTGGATACAACGAGGTTTCGTTATAACGAGGAAAAAGCCCTGGTCCCGACGACCTCGTTATATCGAGAGTAAGCTGTATATCAACAATTATCTTGGGTACGTTTTCTCTGGAGTTCCTGGGTATGACTTTAGGTCCTGGGTATGACTTTAAACTGCATCCAGCTGTGGCACTCTCGGAAGTTAGTGTGGGAACATGAGGCTACCCTTGACCACAGTCTGCCTCCCTGTGGTCTCCCTTTGGTAGGGGGACCAGGATTCTACGGGTAGATGGGGCTCGTCAAGCCGGGAGGATCACCCATCTAGGAGAAGGAAAACTCTGATCCCAAACCTCTGCTGCCGGGCGGCTATATCTCACTGGAACCGGCTAAGGGTCGGCGCCCCGACAGAAATGCCAGGTCCCTTGGCACCTTCAAGCTGAGTTGGAGGTCAGGCAGGGCAGCCGCTCCATTAAAACCTGCTCCATTATAATGGTTACACACACATCGGATTTAGAGATAGGCGGTGCCGGTAGCTGTCATAGACGGAATGCCGGTAACGTCTCGGGCTTGGCTTCCTCACGGGCGCGGGAAGCAGGGTCCGGCCATTGCGGCAAATCATGCAAGCTCCCGACCAAAGTCAGAGTTGCCTCTTGGAACGTGGGAACTCTGAAAGGAAGAAGTTCAGAAGTGATGGAGACATTAACGAGGAGAAGAGTTGACATCTGCGGTGTGCAGGAGCACAGGTGGAAGGGCGGCCTCTCTGCCAACCAGGTTCGCACCCTCAGTGGCAAGGACTCCAAGTACAAGTTCTACTACTGTTCACATGAGTCAGGCCTAGGTGGAGTCGGCATGTTGTTGGCGGAGGCCTGGGTGGACAAAGTCATTGAAGTCCAGCGCATCACAGACAGGATCCTCTTGCTGAAGCTGATCATTGGCAGGGCGGTTTTCACCTTTCTTTCTGTGTATGCACCACAAGCAGGGCTTCCTGAAGCAGTGAAAGAGCGCTTCTACGACCAGCTGCAAAGTGCTGTAGCCAAGGTCCCAGCCTCTGAGATACTGATCCCAGTTGGTGACTGGAACGGTCATGTCGGTGCTGCGGCTGGAGTGTACAGCGACACTCATGGTGGGCATGGCTTTGGCACCTGTAATGCGGGAGGGGAGAGAGTCCTGGAATTTGCTCTAGCCAATGGTCTCCGTGTTGGCAACACCTGGTTTAAGAAGAGGAACTCGCATCTTGTAACATACAGCTCTGGAGGCCATTTGACCCAGCTAGACTACATACTCTATCGCAAGAGTTTCAGCCGATCTGTCAGTGATGTGAAAGTCATCCCCAATGAGGAGTGCGTGCAACAGCATCACCTGGTAGTGTGTGATTTTGCCGTTCATGTTCCCCGTGTGAAGAAACGCAAGTTCACACCTCGTATCCGCACCTGGAAGCTGAGGGACCCGGCTACTGCTAGCCTGTTCCAGGAGGTCTTCAAGGGGAAGGTGATGACGGCTGCTGCAGCCGCTGGCACGGTTGATGCCCCTGTTAGTCAAGTAGAGTTTGTATGGTCGAAGCTGAAGGGACCTTTACTGGATGCTGCCACCGAAGACTGCGGCCTGTCCAAGAAACACAAGTGGAGATCTGTAACCTGGTGGTGGGATGATCAAGTGGAAGACGCTGTACAGAAGAAGCGGGCTCGTTTCAAGGTCTACTGCACCCTGAAGAAGGAAGAAAAGAAGAAGGGAGGTAAGACGGCTGAGGCCAAGGAGGCAAAAACTGCCTACAAAGATGCCAAGCGTGTGGCCAAACGTGTCGTCTGGCTGGCAAAGTTTAAGGCTGAGAAAGAGGAATTCGCTACAGTATCTCCAAATGGTGAGGGTGTCTTCCGTATCGCCAAACAGATCCAGCGCATAAATCAGGATGTAGTTGGTGAGATTTGTGTGCGCAATGACACTGGTGAGCTTGCGCTCAGTGATGATGACAAGATGAAGGCTTGGGTTGAGCACTATGCTAGGTTGCTCAACGTCGAGTTTGAGTGGCCCGGCGACGAGCTCCCAGAGGTTGCTCCTACTGCAGGCCTACCCCCCAGCGTGTCCTCGGCGCAGATCCACAAAGCACTCAGCAGGATGAAATGCGGCAAAGCTGCTGGCCCATCTGGCATCACAGCTGAGATGCTGAAAGCTGCTGGAGAGGAGGGAGTCGAGTTAGCTAGGCAACTTGCGGAGGCTGTTTTCAGTAGCGGTGAGATCCCGGCGGACTGGGAGGAGAGCTACATCCTGAACCTCTACAAAGGCAAGGGTGAGGCTCTCGACCGTGGCAACTACCGTGGTCTCAAGCTCACAGACCAAGTCATGAAGCTGCTGGAACGAGTGCTGGACTCCTACATCCGCAACATGGTGTGCATTGATGAAATGCAGTTCGGCTTTGTGCCTGGCAGAGGCACCACTGATGCCATCTTCATTGTCCGCCAGCTGCAAGAGAAGTACATCGCTGCCAACAAACCACTCTACTTCGCCTTTGTCGATCTCGAGAAGGCCTTCGATCGTGTGCCCAGGAAGGTCCTCTGGTGGGCCCTTAGGAGTCTCGGTGTTGAGGAGTGGGCTGTGCATGTCATCCAGGGCATGTACTCCAATACCCGGAGTCGTGTACGGGTTAATGGTCAGTACAGTGAGGAATTCAATGTGGGTGTTGGCGTGCATCAGGGTTCTGTTCTCAGTCCGTTGCTCTTCATCCTGGTGCTGGAGACACTTTCCCATGAATTTCGCACTGGCGTGCCATGGGAGCTCCTCTATGCTGATGATCTGGTTGTCATTGCTGACTCACTGGAGGAGTGTGTCTCAAAGCTGAAGGCCTGGAAGACTGGCATGGAGGGCAAGGGTCTTCGTGTCAACATGAAGAAGACAAAGTTCCTGATCTCTGGTGTTGGCCTCGATGTTCTGAAGAACTCTGGCAAGTTCCCTTGTGCTGTTTGTCGCAGAGGTGTTGGCGTGAATTCTATCGAGTGCTCACAGTGCAGGCTCTGGGTCCACAAGAAGTGTAGCAGCATCACTGGTCCACTGACAGCTGACCCAGCCTATGTCTGCCCGAGATGTCGCGGTGTGGCACGCCCAATTGATGGCAGACCAGTGACCAAGGTGGATGTCGACGGCACCATGCTCGATGTTGGGGCCTCCTTCTGCTACCTGGGCGACATGCTGTGCGCCGGTGGGGGTTGTGATAGTGCCATTGCCGCCAGATGTTGTGTGGCCTGGGGAAAGTTCAGGAAACTTCTGCCCATTCTCACCACCCGGCACCTCTCACCTAAGGTGCGTGGCAAAGTGTACACAGCCTGTGTTCGGTCGGCTATGCTCCACGGTAGCGATACATGGGCACCGAATGCTTCCGACCTTCAACGGCTACGCAGAAATGACCGCTCCATGATTCGTTGGATCTGTGGCACCAAAGATCAAGATGAAACTCCCTCGGCTACACTTCTCCAGAAACTTGGTATTGATGACATCACTGCAGTCCTGCGCAGCCGGCGCCTCAGATGGTCTGGACATGTGCAGCGTGCCACGTCCTGTATTAACTCTGTCACAGACTTAGTAATTCCTGGCATCAGAGGGCGAGGAAGGCCGAGGAAGACATGGCTAGAATGTGTGAGGAAAGATGTGAGTGAATGTGGCCTGTCTGGCATTGACCCGCAAGACAGAGTCGCATGGAGAGCTGGTGTGCGACGTTGCCTGGTGTTGCCAACCCCATCGAATGGGACAAGTCCAGCACCCTAAAGACGAATTTGGATTTGATTCTCGTGTTACTAATACAGTGAAACATGTGCATCAAGACCACTCACAAGTGTCAAGCAAAATGATCCCATAAGCAGGTGGTATCTATATACAGGTGACTTTAATACATATTTCAAAAAGAAACATTTTCAAAAGAAATGTATAGAATAGGCAATACCACACACAAGAGTCAGATTGAATTTTGATCACTTAATTTTTTTGTGTGGGATCTAGATGAAACAAACAAATAGAAAAATGGTGAGAGAAATAAGACTATAAATAAACAATCATAAATCATTGTCAATTAATATATCCCTTTATTCTAACTTAAGCTTGTATGCAGGAAGTCATCTAAAAAAATCTCATTATAAATTGATGGGCCCCATGGAAAACTGATATAATGAAAGTCAGTCTGGGCATATAGGTAACAACACATGTCAAAAAATAATATTGACATATATATGAAATACATGCACGAGTAAACAGACAAAGAGAATTACATGCTACAAGATAAGAAACAGAAAAAGAGATAGGAAAGGGCAAAGGGTCACTTGTCAAAAGTTCAAGACACAAAAGACTGGTTGTATCCAGGAATCCTGTGTACAATCTATTCTATCAAAGGCTCGATAATCCTGTCTTTTTCAATATACGGCCGCCAGCAATCTCTTTGTTCAAAAGACATGCACGGTCCTTTTCATCACTATAATCGTGGACCCTACAAGGGTCCCTGCTGTAATTCTATAATACGATGCGGCGGAATGAAATAAAAGTCCGGACGAACTATTGTTGGAACGCTGGCCTGTCCAGTCTTTTCAACTGTTGGACGTAGGAGACAGTCAACATGCTTTGACAAAGCGCCTTACCTGTACATGTAAACTTGATCTTGTGACTCGGTAGAGGGCGCCCTCCAAAGTCTGTGGCCCCTTCTTCCCCCAGCACGGCCTGCAGCTTCAGTGTGTGATGCCCCAGGTTACGCACAATGTCTAGGAGAAGAGGATATCATGGTTAATATGATATACGATATAAAATATCTATATAAAACATATATAAAACATATATTATATGATATAAGATATAAAATCAGGTCACTGGTCATGTGTAAAGTTGTTTGTAGCTTATGAATAGCTTGGTCAAACACCCACCAGGATTAAAACACTATCCAAAATTAGAAGAAAATGACACATCTTACCCATCTGCCGGAACCAGAAAGACCAGGTCTTGTGATGCTGGCTCATGTGTGTCACGATCACTTTGTCTCCACTTGTTGCTGTCAAAACAAAAGAAGTCAACACAGTTCAATATTTCTATCAATGCAAATACATGAACAGGGTAACACGCCAACAGCAATAGGTGATTTTAGAATTGATGGCCACTATACACGGTCAAATGTTACCCACAGGACACAAAATAGGTGGCCACTGGCCGCGATAGAGAGGTGGCCGCTTTACAGTATCAAGGGTCTTTAACACTGAATTTCTCTGCGGAGGATTTGAGGGTAGCCGTTAAAGGCAGGTGGCGGCTAAATCCAGGTGGCCGCATAGCCAGATTTGATTGTACTATGGTAACATCGCTTGACAGCCAACCAAATTCAAGGTTTCCACAGAAGTTCCTATTGGTAGCAAAGTTACCATCAATGGTAAGTTTTGTGCAACATTGCAAAATTGCAGTACATACAGTGCCAGATGATCTTTAGTTCCACCATGAGTTTCTTGGAGCTGTGCTGAGGGCCTGGCAGCCGAGACATGGGCTGGCCCTTCCGATTGTGGATCTCAGCCTTGATTGCACCTGTAGAATAAATACAGAAATGTGCTTTTGTCTGAACCCTTTTCAAGACGTTTCACAAGATTTCTCTGAAATGCACAAAGTTATTGTTGCGCTTTTTCATGGCTTCTTCCTTGAAACTATAATTGTGATGATTGGATATACACTCACGACACGACATTATTTCAACCTCATTTAGTTTAATAACAGGGAACTAGAGTTATTACAAACAAAGAAAGAGATGGAGAGATGAAATAGGGCAATTCTGGCATGATGCCAACTGGTATAAATATGCGAGGGAAAGAGAGAAGTGGAGAGACCATGCTGAGGCCTTCATCCAGCAGTGGATTGACAACGGCTGGAGAAGAAGAGAGTTATTATCTTGTAGTTGGTGAGTGGTGAGGTATGTCACCAATTAAGGGTCACCAATGTGGGTCAGTGATCAGCATACTGGGTCATGATATATTCATGGGTCTGTACTTGACCACAAGGACAGAGGTTAGAGTCTGTGATGCGCCATCTTTTCATGTCCCATGCAAAACAACAAGCACCGGATTTTGGCCAGTCGAGTAAAACCTGAGGCTTCCTGGGGAGGTTGTTGCCAAAACAGTGTGATGATCAGGCATTAATGTATGATTGCTGCCTCTCAGGTACAGGTGGAGCAATACTGGATATATCTTCCAGGATATATAGCGTGATTGATTGATTGATTGCCTACGTACCGATGAGCTTTCCTGCGGGTCTCTTCTCCCCAGCATGGACCTCATTAGCCTCTGGCCAGGAGATGACCAGCACGCCTGGTAACCTGCAGAACACAACAGCCAAAATCAATCAATAAAGAAAACGGTAAAACTACAACTCATTCGACAATACTATTTATAGAGTACCGACTTGTGACGCTATATGAGCATGTTGTGAAGACACCTGGGGGTGTTTCACCAAGCTGTTCGTAAGTTATGAATGACTTTATGAACGACTGGTGATCCCTTCTTGTGCTAAATCAGATTCTCAATGAACAAAGCGTGGTATCGCATTTAGCACAAGAAGGGATCACCAGTCGCTCGTAAAGTCGTTCATAACTTACGAACAGCTTGGTGAAACACCCTCCTGGTTCTAAACTCTGTGGGTTTAGCAGACAGTGGTGACAATAGCAGGATCTCTCAATGAGAGTGCCCGACACTAGCCCACTAGACAATGTCGAAGTAGTGGAACTCTCACTTGAGCGATGTTGTTTTGAACCAGAAACCTGTATATATAGCAAGAGATATGGCGACTCCGCTTCAGTAATCTATTCTTCGAGTGTTGATATCCCACATGACTTGTTAGGTTAACATTGTCATGCACAAAGTTGTTCTCATATCAATACAGTTATAACATAGAGCAGTTGGGGTGGTACAAATGCTTTACAGTATCATTTTCTCTCCCCCATCTCCCTCTCTCTCTCTCCCATCTCCCTCTCTCTCTTTATCTCTCTCTCTCTCTCTCTCTCTCTCTCTATCTCTATCTCTCTCTATCTCTCTCACTCTCTCTCTCTATCTCTCTCTCTCTCTCTATCTCTCTCTCTCTCTCTATCTCTCTCTCTCTCTCTCTATCTCTTTCTCTATCTCTCTCTATCTCTCTCTCTCTCTCTATCTCTCTCTCTATCTCTCTCTCTCTCTCTATCTATCTCTCTCTCTCTATCTCTCTCTCTCACTCTTTCATGTATATGATGTAATTAACAAAGGGCTTTTTTCATACCATAGCTTTGGGTTACAATGAAAACCTTTCCATTGGTATGATGCACTTAACATAGAGGGCTTTCATTCCATGAGTAGCACTTCATTTGCATTTCATTTATTTTTGTATATCAGCTGATCCGCACTATGTACTGACTGATACATTTTCTATTGTTTCCTAATTTGATGTATTGGAAATCTCGCCAAAAAAAAAAATCAATTAAACAATAATGATTTGAGACATTACACATTGGCTTAAATCCATCCTGTGTGACCAGCTTTTAGTCAATCAAGTTGCAGAGATATTTAAGTTTTGACAAATACAAACAAAAACAGGATAACCATAAACCAATGTCTGAAAAAGTGTGTAGGAGAGGCATCTTAATAAAAGCAAGAACTTACTTTCCCTCCTCATCATCAATATACTTCTTCATCTGCCTGTCATCAGCCAGTCTGTCCAGCTTGCTCAGTGGGTAGATCTTGGTTTCATTATACAGCAGCTTGGGCTCCTGTCACATACAACATACACAACATTTTTTTAAAAGAGAATTCACATTTTGATGACAAAGTATTAACATTTTTTGTGCCATGTGGGCTTCTTTTGAAGGGAATATATTATACTGGGAAGACAAAAAAGCCTTCAAAAAGGTGATCATGAGCAATCTTCTTACCAATGGTCTTAAATTCATGTATTGTCCATTTTAGAAACTTGCTGAAAGTTATTTGCCCTCAAATAATCCACATTTAGAGTAATTAGTGATTAAATCACAAATCCTCAAAATGTTCGGCCCAAACATGATGAGGATTTCTGTGAGCTCAAACTCGCCTCCCGTTGTGTAAACTACCCATCTCTGCGCCAAAGTGAACCAGCACTATTCCAAACAACTGTAATAACATAGCTCCATTTTACATTCAAGAGTTAATCCTAACTGCTTACCTGTGTGAGCTCAAACTCGCCTCCCGTTGCGTAGACTACCCCGTTCTGCTGCACCTCAGCCTCATAGTCTCCCAGTAGTAGAAAGCGCTGGATGGAACCGTGCATGATGGGACTGGTCCGCTGAGTTCTGGCCTGGAAATTATAGATGTACAGGGTTTATAGTTATAGTTATATAAGGGGTAATAATGATATTGACTAAGGGACCTGCAATCTATGTAGTGCCGTTAATACCTGAACATCCTATTCCCTAACTCTCCACACCACCAACCCCGTCTTCCCTCCGAGTACCTACCAGTTGTCCCATGTTGAAGATCTTGTTGTCCCACTGATTGGTGTCAAAGACAGTCCATGGCCCCTGCTGTGTCTTGGGCAGGTCCACCACAACCACTACCAAACCGCCACTAACAACAGCATTATCCCCCAATCCCCCTAGATAACACTCCCCTACTCTCTAATCGTCCAACACCCCAACCCCCTCTTCCTTCCTATGACCTACCAGTTGTCCTGTGGTAACGAACTTGCCGTCCCACTGGATGGTGTCAAATACTGCCCAAGGGTCCACTACCACCATCACCAACTCCACAACCACCACCATCACTCTCCATCACCCCATATGATACTTCCTTCCTCTAACACTACCCCTTGACCTACCAGTTGTCCTGTGGTAAAGACCTTGCCGTCCCGCTGGATGGTGTCAAATACTGCCCAAGGCCCCTGCTGCTTCTTGGCTGGGTCTATTACCACCATCACCAACTCCACAACCACCACCACCACTCCCCATCACCCCATATGATACAACCTTACACCCCAACCCTCTACCACCACCCCTGACCTACCAGTTGTCCTGTAGTAAAGACCTTGCCGTCCCACTGGATAGTGTCAAAGACCCCCCAAGGCCCCTGCAGTTTCTTGGCTGGTTCCACCACCACCATCACTCTCCATCAGCCCATATGATACCACCTTACACCCCAACCCTCTAACACCACCCCCTGACCTACCAGTTGTCCTGTAGTGAAGACCTTCCCGTCCCATTGGATAGTGTCAAAGACCGCCCAAGGTCCCTGGAGTTTCTTGGGCAGATCCAGCCTCATGATGTTGCCCACATAGTCCTTGAAGCAGATTTGCTTGTCATGTTTCTCATGGCACTCCTGCAGCCATTCTGTGAACTGCTTGTCAATCTTCACTCTCTGCGGCTGTGATTAGAGCAAAGATAAAACTGGGGAATGTAAATTCATATCTTCCAAATGGCAATCTGTAATTGGAATTGTGCTAGAAGTTAATGTCATATTTCAAGTAGTAAGCTCTTACCACTACAGAATTGTGGTAAAACTATGTGTCAGCTGTGGCCTTTAATTTCTTATGATTTTAATTTCTTTCATTACCCCAACAGATTTCTTTCCAGTTCATTGTAAGTACACCATAAGCAAATTAAATAGTTGATGTCGCCAGGAACAGAGCATTTCAAAAGCCAAATCCAGCTTCTTTATGGAATATAATGCCAAGGAAGTATTTGTTAAAATTTGTTTAAATGAGTAATGGACATATTCTGAAACTTTTGAGTGAGAACCTAGGCATAAGACAAGAGAAGGCTACATTCTAAGGACGTGTACATACCTGACCCCCCATGACTCGCTGGAAGACGACACTCTTGTCTCTGAGCTTAATCTCGAGGTCCATGAAGGTCAACTTGTTGGTGCTGACCTCAAACTTGCTGTTGGCAAAGAGGACACCAGACAGCCTGTTGTAGCATTCGGCCGGGATGCTGATCCGCTTCTTGGGCACGCCGCACCAGTCAAAGCTAAGAGAGGAATCATGGAGTGTGTTGATGAGCTGTCTCGTAATCATACTTATTATTGCTCTTACTACTACCACTTACACTACTACCACAACTACTACAACTACTACATACTCATGGACTAGTGTGTAGGGAATGAGCCTGCCATTCCAGTAGCATTCAAAGATGGCCTTGTTGCCTCTGGCTGGTCGGTCTTGGTGGGTGAAGTCACTCCCGTCACCTTCTTCCTCCAGGATGGCGAGACAAGAAGAGAGAGAGAGAAATACCATCAAAGGAGAATGAAACCCTCAACATTCTTTTAATTGAATTGTTCAACGCACCAAGACGGCAATTAATAGGATATGTTTCATGGTTACTGAAAAGAGTAAAACAGACCAATCCTCGAAGCAAGAAGACAATAAAATCTACAATATTTTGAAGAATTGCACTTCATGTGTACTACTCACCAAGACCATAATTAATGGGATATGTCTCCCGATCAAACAGAAAAGGGTGATAGCGAAGCACACCCTCTACCAGGCCGGTTCCCTCAACCTTTGCACGGAACTCAAACGTGTCACTGGCCGACCGGATGAAGTTTGACTGCTGGTCGTCGTCGATGTCGCGGAGATTCAGTTGCCGGGGGGTGTGGCCTCGCTTGTGAATGGTGATGGAGATGTCAATGTTCTTGAAGGGGGACGGGGTGCGGCGGCCCCGAGGGTCGGTAGGGAGGGGTGGCTGGTTTCCCTGGGGACCATGGATGTAGTAGTGGTAGATGTGGCTGTTGGGAGATGGGAGGGGGGTAGGGGTAGGGTTAGGGTGGGGAGACACAGGAGAACAGGTGCAGCAGTCATGTACAGTACAGACAAGACTGGCTATGAAAAACATCCTGACTTACAAAAAATAGAAATGGGGCTTGCAAAAAATGATGCACATGGCCTCATATCATTTAACCTTTTGAACACTAGATGACCATTGAATTCATCATCCTAATAAACACACATGTGGTGTTATCCAAGGCTCATTTGTACCAAGTACGAACAGAATTGATACAGAAATAAAGAAATGAGAGCAAGTTAAAACAAAATTTTAATATTTGACTAACAGGAAAAGTAATAACTAGGTCTCAGCCAAACTTCGTTTAGGTGAGGAAAAAAAGGGTGGATACTTACGCCAGTTGCCTGCTCCAGCGTGTGAAGTCTTCCTTGAGGAACTTGACATGGTGTGAACGGATCCCAGTGATGATGACATGTGTGAAGCTCTCCTTGCCCTCCTCCTGGCCGATCAGGGAGCGGAGGATCTCATCCTCAGCTGGAATATGATCGCAGCCCCCCGGCTGATAACATTGCATGAGATTAATGGGATAAAATATCACCTCTTTCTTTCAATTATGATTTAGTCAAAATAATGTTTGCTATTTCTCTCCATAATAAGATTGATTCATCAATCTGCAAAATAAGATAAAATATCATCCCTTTCATTTCAATTATGGTTTAGTCAAAATAATATGTTTGCAGCTTCTCTCCATAGTAATAAGATTGATTCATCAATCTGTTAGCAGAATAAGCAAAGAAAAACAAGACCATGCAAGGACATGAACCTGAATCTACTGCTTGCCGGGTAGCAACACTATCCACTGGGCTTTCTATTGGCTTATGATAATGTGTGATACTTAGAAACCAGTAAACAAGGCTTCCATTCTTAAGTCCCTGGCTACCATATGACCACACCCTTCTGGCTGGTAACATTCTATGAGATGAACAGGATGAAATATTACTTCTTACTTACTTAAGTATGATTAAATCCTTGGCGAAAATGTGACTGCACCCCAATGGGTTTCCAATCGATTAACAATGTAGGGATAAAATATTACTTCTCTCTTTGCAAGTCTGATTAAGTCCTCTGCGGGAATATGAACATATGCCCCGGCTGTTAACATTACCTCACAAGAAAATTGAAAAAAATAAATGAGAATGTAATCTTTGATTTATGAGTAACCACAAGAGATTTTATGTAAAGAGCATCGCTCACCCACAAATAAGACACTGAAAACTGATACCCATAGTAAGTGGGTTAAAAGCACTATTTCCATCTTTCTATCTCCCTTTGCCACTCTTTCTGTTCCTTTTACTTTTCTCTCTCTATCCCTATCTTTTCTGCTTCCCCGCCTTTTCTCACCGTCTATCTGAAAATCTAATTGGAATGCTTTATATCTCATGTATTTTATATGTATGTAATTTTCACATATAATTTCAGTCAATGCATTTTTTATCCAACTACATGTTGAAATGATGGTTGCAATAAAATAATAAATCAACAAAAGGGTATGAACTCATATTTGAGTCACTAACTGGTGATAACGCACTTTCTTGTTGCAATCATAATACAGTCTTTCTCTTTATCATAGACAAGCTCACCTGTCTATTGCGAATGAAGCCTTTGTAGATGTCCAATCGGTTTGCCTCTCGCCTCTCAAATTCTTCCCTGGACACAGACAGCTCGTGGACATCTTTAGAGCTGCCTGGTTTACTGATCATCTGTGCAAAAAAATCAAACCGTTTAGTCATTCACAAACTCAAATAGGTCTAAAAAGTAAATAAATAAAGTAAGTAAAAAGGTAAAGTAAATTCTGGGTCGTCAAACCCACTTGCTATACCTACGAATTGACCGAAATACCGCAGTAAAAATGGATCAGAAAACAGTTCTGGGATTTTACTTGAAAATTGTCACACAAAGGAATCTACCAAAATGTCAAGTGTCCAGCAGAACTAGTTTCTCCACAAAAAGGCAGTAAAACTATCATTAAATAGAACAAGGTGGTTCGCAAACCACGAGTCTCGCCTGATTTCGCAATCGATAAACAGTGCTAAGTTTTTTTTAAGTATTTTTTTCAAACCTTTTGACCCCTAGATGACCTTTGACCCCATCAGCCTCATGAAGAGACACATGTGGTATTACCCAAGGATCATTTGTACCAAGTTTGATCACAATTGATACAGAAATAAAGAAATGAGAGCAAGTTAAAGAAAAACTTTAACATTTTTGTAACAGACCAACAGACCAACAGACTATACAGACCAACAGACTAACAGGAAAAGTGATTACTAGGTCTCTACCGAACTTCGTTCAGGCGAGACAAAAATTGTGACCACAAACTTTCCGAAAGAAAGCAGAGCTGTGTTGTACCTTACTAGAGCTGGGGTTTGTCTGACTACTCCAATTGACAAGGCAAATAGAAACTAACCCGTGTAGAATCTCCAATAAAGAATATAGCTTGTTTCCCACCAACACCGAAATATGAGATGTCGCTGTTCAGAGACCTCGGCACGTCATCCTTCTCATCTCCCCTGAAGCAGAAAAATGAATACATGATTCAGTTAAACCAGTCTATAGTGGTGACTTTAAAGGGCATATACTGTACTGGGAAGGCAAAAAAGCCTTCAAAATGTAATTGTTAGCGATCTTCTTGCTAATGGTCTTAAATTCATGTATTGTCTATTTTAGAAGCTTGCTGAAAGTTATTTGCCCTCAAATGATCTACATTTGGAGTAATGAGTGATTAAATCACAAATCCTCAAAATGTTCGGGCTGAACATTTTGAAGATTTAATCATTAATAAATAATTACTCCATATGTGGATCATTTGAGGGGAAATAACTTTCAGCAAGCTTCTCAAATAGACAATACATGAATTTAAGACCATTGGCAAGAAGATTGCTAACAATTACATTTTGAAGGCTTTTTTGCCTTCCCAGTACAGTATATGCCCTTCAAGGGAAATAGCAACAGTGACCGCTATAGACAGACTGTGTTGCCATTTCAATTTTTTTACATAAGTTATCTGTTTCATACATATACACTACAGCTCAAAGGAACTGGCATAGGGAAAGGGAAAGGGAAGAAAGGGAAGGAGCCGCAGTTTGAACCGCGGTATATTTTGTCCAGTTCAGCATGAAACACGATGCATTAGCCTAAAAGGCATTGTGTTTCATGCTGAACTGGTCATAATATACCACGGTTTAAAACTGCTGCCACTTCCCCTTCTTCCCTTTCCCTTCCCCTATGCCAATTCCTTTGAGCTGGAGTGTACATGCTGAATGTAGGTGTGCACAGTACAACAGTATCCACAAGTCTCTATTTTTCATTTGTCAACATTTAAATACTATTTGCAACATTGCTAACTTTAAATAAGAAATCTGAATAAACATAAAAGAATTCTTTCCGTGTCAGACAATAGAGACAGGAAAATGAACTATGATAGATTCAGATCAATTATAACTCTTTATGCGACATGCCCGACATCCGGTGACAGACGTTTCAGTATATCATTACATACCCTTCTCCATCCTCTTTCTTCAGTCTCTTGCGCTTCCGGTTGAACTTGGAGAGTCTGTAGATGGCCCAGTTATTGAGCTCCTTGGAAGTCATACCCTTGCCGTTATCAATCACACACACCATGCTCTTGTCTCCCGTTTCATCCAGATACTGAAACAGGAAGAGACGATTGAAAAATGGGTTGTGAAAAGGAAGGATATGAGGAAAAGGAGAAGACAAAGACAATAGCATCTTCATGCCTGAGAAAATGCAATATCATGTTGAGGATACATTGACTTTAGGCCTTTCTTGTACCAATTATGCTTTTTCCAGCACATAAGATTTACTGATAATTAACCTAACACAGAAAGGCCATAAGTCCATTTAGGTTTCTTTCTGAATACCACACCAAGACTCCTACCTCATGTACTTACCAGTCTGATTTCAATGACTCTAGGTCCGTTGTTATCCACGGTGGCTGCCAGTGAGTTGTCGATCAACTCAGCAAACGCAAAGGCTGCATGAAAAAAATATTTACTCAGAAATATAATACATAAAATATATATCATTAAAACTTCTATGTGTAAAGCCACAAGAAATCTTTTCAATATGCCATAACTAGCCGCACAAAGGCAAACAATGCAAGGAGCACAATTTATAATAATTTGTGTGGGCTTCATTCATAGCCTGACATCATGAAATCAACCAATAAAACTACCTGTGTGTCATACAGCCAAACGGCAGGCACCGGAAAATACGCTCATTTTATTTTCAGCGAGGTAGTCGTGACCTTCACTTGACCTCTCGAACCGCGGAAAACGTCTCCTTTTCAAACTGCGATATCTTCATGAATATATCATATTTTCGTGCGCTTTCTTTTGTAAATGTATGTTGGAGGTCGACATTTACCAAGGGTGAAAAAACATTTCATTGAAACAGGCAGACAAATATTGCAAATTCGAGATAAATATGTGGTTCTAATACAAATTAAAAAAAATAAAATAAACTCTTTATTCCAATGTCAATCGCTTTTGAGCCCTAAACATTTAGAGATCATCTGAAGCGGAATTTATTGTACTTTATGGAGATACCATTATTTTTCAACCTCCCCCCATAGAAGGGTCAGGATCCAGCAAAACATCAACCATGTTCAAATCCAAAATGAGCGAGATATGACGAAGTTGTGAACGATCCTAACCAGCCAATCATAGTCCGCGATAATAACGAAATTCTACCGGCGATCCAAGGCGATCCAATCATAGTCCGCGGACTATGATTGACTGGTTAGGATCGCTCACAACTTCGTCATATCTCGCTCATTCTGGATTTGAACATGGTTGATATTTTGCTGGATCCTGACCCTTCTATGGGGGGAGGTTGAAAAATAATGGTATCTCCATAAAGTACAATAAATTCCGCTTCAGATGATCTCTAAATATTAGGGGCTCAAAAGCGATTGACATTGAAATATAGAGTTTATTTTCATTTTTTAAATTTTTATTAGAACCACATTATTTATCTCGAATTTTCAATATTTTTCTGCCTGTTTCAATGAAATGTTTTTTCACCCTTAGTAAATGTCGACCTCCAACATACAGTTACAAAAGAAAGTGTACAAAAATATGATATATTCATGGAGATATCGCAGTTTGAAAAGGAGACCTTTTTCGCGGTTCGAGAGGTAAAGTGAATGTCACGACTACCGAGCTGAAAATAAAATCGTGTGTTTTCTGCTGCCTGCGGACGAATATCGGTTGCGAAGTCCGTATGATTTCTGAAAATTCGCGTCACTTTGAAGACGAATAGCTCAAATGTTTTATTTTTGAGCCCAAACAAAACTGAAATCAAATTCTCCGCTGGAGTACCGGCTTTCCAAAGCTGTAACTGGTATTGCCGTTCAATTTGTAGAAGGGTCAGGATCCAGCAAAGTCTGGGAGCTTACGTATATATCTGTTGCGAAGTCCGTACGATTTCTGAAATCTCGCGTCACTTTGAAGACGAATAGCTCAAATGTTTTATTTTTGAGCCCAAACAATATTGGAATCAGAATCTCTGCTGAAGTATTGGCTTTTTAGAGCCGTAACTGTCGTTGCCGTACAATCCATAGAAGGGTCAGCATCCAGCAAGGTCTGAGAGCTTACATATTTAAAAAAAAAATTGAGGCCTGTTTTTGAAGGCAAATAACATAAAAACTCCTTTGCGGATTTCGAAAAAAACTAAAAATATTTATTAAGAAACATATAATCTCAATCCCTGTCTAAAAAAATCCTGATCAGTATGCTTACAGAAGACCCCAGCAAAAGATCTCGCGAGCATGTCAAATTCCTTCATAATCTACGTGCAGCAAAATCTGCGCGTGAGATTTCGCGAGACGAAAAATAAAAAGCTCACGATTTCTATAGAACGAGCGAGCGCTGCCGATTGACTGCATACCATATTTGAACAATACAATTTTCACAAGCTTTTTCTGTCACTTATTGCAACTCTACTTTTTGTGCACTTTACGTGGCTAAATTTTCCTTGGGCAAAATGGGCTTTTTTTTTCACTGAAATTAAGTCAGTCGGGTAAATGCTGATCCATTTTATGTGAATATGGCAATTACTAACTGGCTTAAAGACTGTCCTTCCCTTTTGCAAGCTTAAAATTTGAAATCGTCTATCACGATCGTAAATTGAAGAAAGTGTGATTCAAGACCATTTCTAAGAATATAGCATGCTGAAGCTTTCTGTGTATGTAAGAATTTCCGCCGTTAAATTTCAAACTGACTTTTTTCGTACTACGAAAAAAGTATTAGTCTTTCTTACAGTATCTATGTGGTTATTATGCCTGTGTGAAATCCTAATTTTATGAGTAATTACCAAACTTTGGACATGATACCTTCTATAGAACAATTTTTTTCATAATGCGTTTTATAATTTAATAAACAGATTAATCAATAAAGCAGATATTTCAACACAAACTGCTAAGAGCCTGAGGTAAAGACTATTAATCACACGTTACGTGCATTATTTGAATTCAAATTATGAATATACAGCTTGCTAACACTTCTCTATATGTTTTGCCAATGTTTCGATGGTTTTGTGGTGATCTGAAAAAGGGACGGACAATCTTTAAATTGTGAAGTAAAACTACTGGACCCTGTCTTACAGCGAATTGTGAATAATCACAACTTTACACATAACTCTGTACATTAGAGATAGGGGGATTGGACTCGCAATCGATTCAGATCAATCACAACTCTATCAGATGGGTGTACTGAAGCGAAAACTTACGCAGTGGATTTTGACCCTCGCTGGCATAGTATTCGTACATTCCACTCCTGATGAGGGTATCGAAGTGAGGTTGGTACTCCACCCTCTCTTCCGTGGGCGCCGACAGGGACTGCTTGAGGTGCTGGAGTAGGTACAGGGTGTCCCCATCTTCCACCAGCTCCTCTGTGTGATGGCATGGGTGTACACAGGGGGGGTGTGGTGGTGGGGACGGGAAGAAAGAGCCGATGAGGCGAGGGAGTCATGGAGATGAGCGCCATTGATGGGAGGGGGGATGAGAAGGAGACAGTGGGAGAAAGGGGTGGGGGGGGGGAGGAGCCAATCAAAGGAGAGGGTGATATGGAGGGATACAAGGAGAATGGGCCAATGGTGTAAGGAGACAAGAACGAAGGCAGAAGAGGTAGAGGAAGGATATTAATAGGAGGGGTGGTTGAGGGGGTTGAGGAGACAGTGGGAGAAAGGGGTGGTGGGGAGAGGGGCCAATCAAAGGATAGAGTGATATGGAGGGGTACAAGGAGAATGGGCCAAGGGTGTAAGGAGACAAGAAGGAAGGCAGAAGAGGTAGAGGAAGGATATTAATAGGAGGGGTGGTTGAGGGGGTTGAGAAGGAGACAGTGGGAGAAAGGGGTTGTGAGGAGAGGAGCCAATCAAAGGAGACGGTGATATGGAGGGGTACAAGGAGAATGGGCCAAGGGTGTAAGGAGACAAGAAGGAAGGCAGAAGAGGTAGAGGAAGGATATTAATAGGAGTGGTGGTTGAATAATATCAATCAAAATCACTCCAATACTAGAGCATACATGTGTAATACCAAGGATGGTTAAAGAAATGGATATCCATCCATTTGAACAAGGTTTGAAGCCGTTACTCAATATTCATGACTGGCAGCTGCTCTTAACAATATGATGCACAGGCAATTGTCCTATGTCCGCCTGGAATTTACGATATGTCATCCATAATCCAAAACATGCATTCATTTCAGCTTTCACTGACAAACTCTTTAATTTTGTCACAAAGTGTGTGTATAAAGTTGATACGGACAAACAAATACAAAATGTGACACTTTTTGAGATGAAAATTCTAGCTTGGGCGTGGCTGGGCAAGATTTTCATGTTATTTGTCTGAATTTGAAAGGTATCTTAAAGTAACATACCAGCGACTTTTACATAGAATTTGACGAGGAATATTGTGAAATTGACACTTTTGTACTGCAACTTCATATCACGTTTAGAGCCCTTTTACCTTATTGTAACAATATTCCTTGATTTAATCTTTATAGATACATTGTAGTTATTACATGTCACAACTGCACAAACATATGAGGTGTGGATATTTCCCCAAATTCTTCTGTACATCCTATTGGGTTTATACGTCAAATCCAGGCAAACCTTATCCAGAGAATCGGCAGCATGAACACTGAACATGAAATCAAAGAGCAAATCTTTGGAAAGCATTTTTTTGTGACTAAAAGAAAAGTACAATGAATCTGCATTAATTGAATGGCTGATGGTACTCAATGTAACTTAAACATACTTGGTAATACTTATATTAGCAAAACATTTATCCATGAAATACAATTTGTTGATGCCTATTCCACATTCAATGAGAGTTACGATTACCAGTCACTCTAAACGTGCAAACTCAGATGGAAATATATGCACTTTCTTGTAACAGTATTACACTGAAGTTAGTGATGGTTGAACAAATGCATTATGCTTGCAAATTGCAAACAAAGCTTGTAAGGATCATGCACTACAGGTACATGTGAACAAGTACCATGCCTTATACTTTTCTCCCAAGTCCCAGCACACGGGTTTGACCTTAGCACTGTTACCACTGTTGGTCAAGGTTTAATGAAGCATGAGAACAATCAGAATTTTATCATTCAAAAGCTGAATGGTACAATATCACTTTCTTTTGGGTGCCAGTTTAGCAGAAGTACACAGCTAGTCATTATAGCTTATAAGACAGGTTAAAGAATGCAACCAATAGGAATCCTGTATGCAAGTCACATGATTATGCATTAATTTGACTAATTATTCCAGCCGTGCAGTTATTGTGAAGCACTGTGCAATTTCCGTGCAACATTTCCCTTTTGTGTACAAACTCTATGCAAGCTAGTTTGCTCTGGGCCAATTGATCAAACGTGTGGTGTATGCGCATGTACGCGCAAGCTAGCTACATGTATGCGCTTGATTCAGCGTGTTGTTTTTTACACAAGTTGGTGTTTAAATAAGTCGTCCGTGGAAGCAGCAATATGAATTCTTCGAAGTGTAAAGTCTTGTAGTATGGAAGATGCACCACGATCTTCAAGGTACCGGTAACCTTTATTCAGACTTGTCTTAAACAAATAATGCAGTTTTAACGTTTGTGACATTGAGGCGGTGCAACGCACAGTAAACACCCTCCTACTGTGCGCTGCATGGCCCCTACGCACTCACAACTGTGCATTATTTGTATAATAATACATTGTATGTGTGTGTGTGAGTGTGTGTGTGTGTGTATGTGTGTGTGTGTGTGTGTGTGTGTGTTTGTGTGTGTGTGTTTGTGTGTGTGTGTGTGTGTGTGTGTGTGTGTCTATAGTTATTCATTGTCTGTACATGAACATATTGTACAAGTCTGTGGGGGTGTGAGTGTGTATTATGTGTAGGATGTGTCTGTGTGCATGTGCATGTTTGTGTCTGTGTGTATGTACAGTGTGTTTGTGTCTGTCTGTATGTTTGTGTTGGTTACTATGTACTGGTATGTGTTCATCGAGGGGATGGGAGCAGGACTCCCTTTTAAACCCCCAAATCCGAATAGGATATTTACCATATGATTCATTGGTGTTGATTTCATCACGATTGGTGGTGGCAATCACAAACTGGGCAGAGTCGGGAATGCTAAACTCCTGAAAGAATCACACACGAAAAAAAGCAGGAATAAAATAATGTATATGGTAACATGATCCTTTAGGCCTTGAAGTCCACCCTTAAAGACAGCCCGTCCCTTTTTCAGATCACCACAAAACCATCGAAACATTGGCAAAACTTATAGAGAAGTGTTAGCAAGCTAAAATTCAAATAATGCACGTAAACAATGTCTGATTAATAGTCTTTTCCTCAGGCTCTTAGCAATTTGTGTTGAAATATCTGCTTTATTGATTAATCTGTTTATTAAATTTTAAAGCGCATTATGAAAAAATTGTTCTATAGAAGGAATCATCTCCAAAGTTTGGTAATTACTCATAAAATTAGGATTTCACACACGCATAATAACCACATAGATACTGTAACAAAGACTGATACTTTTTTCGTGGTACAAAAAAAGTCGGTTTGAAATTTAACGGCTGAATTTTTTTACATATACAGAAAGCTTCAATATGCTATATTCTTAGAAATGGTCTTGAATCACACTTTCTGCAATTTACGATCGTGAAAGACGATTTCAAATTTTAAGCTTGCAAAAGGGACGGACAATCTTTAAGTTAAGTTGGGCTGATAAAAGCAGAAACATAAAAGAAACATATCAGTGAAGATTTTAATTTTCAATTAACTTAAATTTCATTTTGTGACATCATGTACAAGATTCACTCCCAAATATGTTGTGTACTATTTTTTTGAAAATTTCTATTTTCTTAAAAGGATACCCATCATTTTACCTGTACTTTTGATATATCATTAGACACACATATTTTAACACTCATAGTGACATACTGTACTGAGCTATTTATTCCTTCATAAAAAACAGAAGAAAAAAAAAATCATGGAATTGTATGACATCACAAAATCAACATTTTAAAAGATCAGAACAGAAGTTTGTCACACCCTCACTACGCACGACTGGTGACCCTTTTTTGTGCTAAATCAGATCCTCAGTCAATGAGTTTGATTCCCAGCTAAAGTTCAAATCTGATGTTTTTTATATTGAAATTCTTGTTGTTAATAACTATGAGTATCTGACTGAATGAAGTTTATGATTTGTAATGTGTGTTATTTCATTTACAAGATTAAGAAAGGGTAACCAGTCATGAGTAAAGTCGTTGTTAAAGAACAGCTTGGACTTGGTGACCCCCCTCCCCCCCCCCCCCCCCCCCCCCCGGCCGGGCTGAGCATGAGGCAGTGAGGGGCATGGTATGGGGCATGACCAACCAGGCCGGCCAGCCAGGCCAGGAGCCTGGCCCCTGGCCTGGGCATGCAGGGCCAGGCCTGGGCCGGGCCTCGCCGTGGCCTTGCAACAAGCTACGTGAGTACGTCATTGTGTGTCGCCGACTTTCCTGTGCCCGCCAGCTGCTGCTGAGACGAACATTGCGTCTGGTTGTGCCTCTGTCGTGGCGGTTTATCTTTCTAAGACTTACATGTTTGATCAAATCCTTAAAATCGTTGAAGCTGAAGACACCACCGAGGGCAATTTTCCGCTCTGGTTCTGAACCTTTACGACGGTCATACACGTAGACAGTCGAATCTTCTTCCACAAAATTTTCGCGTGCCGTGGTGGCTGCCATCTTTTTTGTGTTGATATCGATATCCGTGTATCGATGATTGTTTTGTTTCTTGTGTGTGTATGTTTTGTATGCATCGTGAACATTCAGCGTGCAGTACTTAGGTGTGTGTTCGTGTTTGTATAAATTTTATCGAAGGTGTATTATTATTGTGCGGGGAGGTGTGAGGAAAGAGAAGAAACTGAAACATAATATATCCAAACATTGTGCATGGGTACTAAAGCGTGCTAATGAATTTCAAAAACATTCAGCATTCATGCCAATGCTTTGATGTCCCATGCTCAGCAATGATATAGCGGATGTCAACTTGGAAAGAATTATATTTAATTGCCCATTTTATCTCCAAGCTTTGTTTTGTAATATTTCTTTTTTGTAAATTTCAAGGAAGTTAAAGGCAACGCTATAAAATGATCCTGTACTCTTGCCTTTTTAATCTGACATAATCATAAGATGTGTGTATTCTTAAAAAATTTACTTATTTCTTCACCTTCCGACATCTTGTACATTCGTGGGACTCAAAATGATATGTTAATTAAGCAGTGTATTTTCATCAACAGCGTTTGCGTGCGTTTGCGTGCAGCTGAGATATTTACTTGAAAAAAAAATATTTCTTTTGCTGATATCTGTTATGCTCCGATGGAGATATTGATGCCATTAACAGAACTGGACAAGCGAATTGAGAATCTACATTTCTTTTGTTTTCTCTGAGAAGCCGTTGTCACACATTCATGTTCGTATTAACTGTTAAAACACCAGTCCTGAAAAGCACATGTTGAGAACACATGATCTGTTCGGCGGAGTGGAGCATGTGTTCAAAGAGAGATTGATGATTCACTGATCCTTCCATAAGTTATATTCGGCGGCTTATCTTTATAGTAAAGGTCTGGTTTATTCAGAGGTTTTGATTATTCGAAGAATATATGAAGTACTTCCATTAGTTTGGAAAAGGAAAATAGAAAATACGGAACCAGGAACTGATACATGTGATATGACTTTTATAAGAAATAGCTGTAAATTTTCTTTAGATACGAATACATCTAAACAAGTTTATAATGATTTTGTGGAAAAGATAAGAGATAAGTCATCTTTGAAAGAAAAAATGAGAAATGTACATACTCGCGAGTTTTCTGATACAGATATAAAATCGGTATTTAGTAGACCTAGAAAAAGTACTTTGAACTGTATATTGAGGGATATCCAATTTAGGTTATTACACGGAATATTATATACGAACTATCATTTATGTAAATTCAACATTACTGATGATAACTTATGTTCATTTTGTCACAAAGAGGAAGAGACTTATAAACATATATTTTATACGTGTGAATTTGCTGGGATGATATGGGAACGGTGCAGTAACCTTCTTGATTATATAAATTTAAAAAACTTAAGCTGGGAAGAGATTCATTTTGGAATTGACTTACCGGACAAAGGAAGAGGTCAATTAGTTAATCATGTTTTAATACTGGTAAAAAGATTAATTTTCTTAGGAAGAGGAAAGAACACACAAATAACTGAACAATCGGTTAAAAGCCAGATTGAACAAGATAGGTTAGAAGAAAAAAGGATAGCAGTTTTGCATAATACATTATCAGTGCACTTGAAAAAGTGGGAAAATTGGATATGGTAGGGCTCCCCTGCCTTGTGAGTTTTATGTATTTGAAAATAAAATAAAACAAACTAACATAAAACGTATATTTATTAACATTGAAGGAGTGGGACGACAATTCAGAAGTATTTTTAGTATCCACCAAGATATGCCCTGCAACTCGTTCTAGAGATAGTAATATGTATGCTCCTGTTCCAGAAGAAATAAGTGCATGTATAAGAAGCCCGGGGGGGGGGGGGGGGTGGAGGGAAAGGAGAGGGCGGGGTATGGTGGAGGGGTGGGGTAGGGGTTATGGAGGGAAGGGCCTTTTTTGTGTCCTTTTTTCTTATCTAATTTATCAATGAACACAATGAGCGAATGATATGTTTTTCCTTTTGAACAGCGATTAATGGTTGTTTTTCTTTATTGTTGTAATTTGATGTAATTCTTGAAAAATCTGACAGTTTGTATAAATTTGTTATGATCAATAATTATGACGAATATGTTTCTGGAAATAATTTATTTATTTGTTACAGTAATTGTCATTTAAATCATTCATGAATAATTGTTTAATGTTCTGTAAAATTGGTGTTCATTGATTAATAAAATACATGTTGAAACAAAAAAAAAAAAAAAATGCATAGTGAATCGATTAGTGAAAAAAATAAGAATAGTTATCATCAATGTTATTTATAATTATGTATTGGAAGATGTATGACATTGTGTTTTATTGTAACATTCATGAAAATACTATGTTTCAAAGTTCTATTTGTTATATATATTTATTTTGTATATGAATTGAAGTTGTCAATAAAAAAAACTACTCAATAAAAAAAAAAATAACAGTACTCCTGATTTACCGATTCAAGCTGTGTCAGTTTATGATCATTTTCTTCTGGGATCGATCGTTTGCGTCAACCCACTACCAGTTTTCTTTTTCTTTTACATAATAATAATGACATTCTTCTGAACTATAGATAGTTCAGAATTGAAAATGGTTTTTTTTATTAATAGTATTCTAGCATGCCTTTCTATTTCCCCCTTATTTTCTCAGAGCCTATACTATTAGGCACTGAAATAAATGGACCAAGATTGGAGTCAGATAAAAGAAAGCAATGGATATGATAGTTCATCCTTCAGCCTGAGGATGCTTAGATTTTTTTCAATATTTTGTTTTGTTTTGTTAGAAATAAGACAATGGCAAGTGGGAATAGTTAGAAATAAGAGAAAATGTGCTTGAACGTGGGAGAATGGAAGGGGGATTTGCATTTCCGGCATGTTTCTGTTGAGTAGTTTTGTGCGTGTTGTCATGGATGCGAGGCGGGTAGGCCAACGGTGTGGCGTCACGACTTTCCCTTTTCTCTCCCTTCAGGAGAGAAAAAAAAAACAAAAACAAAAAAACGTTAAGGTTTCGTTTTGTGGGGATGCGGCATCGTCGGTTTTATTCTTTTCTTGCTATTCATGGGGGCGCGGGTTGGGCTGGTCTCCGGACGCCAGACGGGGGCAGGGCTTTCGGAGTTCGGTAGCTTAGTTCATCTTCTGATTTTGGTGGATTTTGTTTTTGCTTCCCTATTCTATATTAGAATCATACATTCCATTAACCAGGGGTGTTTTGGTGTTCCCATTCTGTGTATAAAAAGTATACAAGGGTTCAATGTGAATGGGAGTTTAACTTTAGTTAATGTGCTTTTATATATGTGTATGTATATGTATGTCAGTATGTGTATAAGTATATATATGTATATATATGTGTGTATATATATATGTGTATGACATATGTATATTTGATATCTCTAATTTTTTTTAATTTTTTTTTTTATTCAAAATTATTCATTTTTCTTTTTTCTTATTCTAATTTTTTTTTTTTAAGGAGGAGAAGGGTCCCTTAAATCGAAGTCATGCTTTTCCCATCTCTTGTCGACAAGGATGAATTTACTCTTGGTAGTAGATTCATGTCAGACTGGGTGGGATGTTCTACTTGTGTGGGGGTAATGGGAATCGTGGAAAGAAAAAAAGTGGAATACATAAACAACAAAAACACAGGATTTTATATCAGTTCTTATTGTGATAAAACTCATGACCGAAATCAAATTCATAACATTATGGTTAGATTCTTGGTTGCTGCACGTCTGGCTCTTCCTATGGAAGCACCATGTTTTGTTTGGCTTTACCACCTGCACAATGATGAGTAGAAAGATAAATTGGAAACTGTGTTCTCTTAACGTAAGAGGAATCAGAGAAAATGCTAAAAGGGGGATAATATTCTCTTGGTGCAGAGAAAAGGGTGATATCATATTTCTTCAGGAAACATATAGTACAAAAGATATAGAGGACAGATGGGGCTCAGTGTGGGATGGGACATGTTTTTATAGCCATGGCTCTCCTCACAGTAAAGGGGTACTTATTTTGATTAAAAATTCCGTAGATTTTAAACTGATAGAGATAGAGAGGGATGACAGTGGACGCTATATAATAATAGACTGTGAAATTGAAGGAAAAAGAATTGTGTTGTGTAATGTTTATTTTCCGACCAGGGACAAAGAAAAGCAACAAATAGATATGATTCAGGATTAATGTAAAAGGTTAAAACAAAAAAATAAAGATAAAAACCATGTTATCATCGGAGGGGACTTTAATTTGATTATGAACTATGACTTAGATTACAATGGTAAAGTAAAAAAAACTAGTAATAGATTTAGTAAAGAAGTCAGTTTGGTTATGGAAGAGCTACATTTAATAGATATATGGAGAGAAAGAAATCGACTGAAAAAACAGTACACATATACCAAACAAAATCCATTTATGCAAAGTCGTTTAGACTATTGGCTTATGTCTGAAAATATACAAGGTTTGGTTACAAAGTGTGACATAATATCCTCTTTAGCTCCCGATCATTCAGCAATACTTTTGTCTCTTTATGATACTGGAACTGATGCAGAAAAAAGTAAAAAGGGATCTTATTGGAAATTCAATAATAGTCTTTGCACAAACGTAGAGTATGTTAAGCAAATGAAAGAGGAAATAATTCGTCTAAAAAATAATTTGAAAACAGACATCAAAGATAAAAGAGTTCTCTGGGACTACATCAAAATGAAGATAAGACATTTTACACAGGCCTTTTCAAAGAACTTAGCTGTAGAAAGAAGAAAGAAAAGAGAAAATCTTGAAAAAGAAATCGAGATTTTAGAACTTAATCTTTCAGAAGTAAGCAATGAAGAAATATTTGAAAAATTGAAAAAGAAAAAAGAAGATCTAGCAGCTACTTTTAATTATATAAATGAAGGAATAAAAATACGATCCAGGGCAACTTGGTACGAAAGTGGAGAAAATGATACTAGATATTTTAGTCAACTGTTACATGCAAATAAGAAAAAGTGTATTATAAAGACTGACCGTAGAATTTTTTACTACATTCTGGACAGAAATAAAAGATACATTACTAGGGGCCTTTAACGAGGCTTTTGAAACGGGAGAACTAACTGCATCACAAAAACAAGCTGTGGTCATTCTGATTGCCAAAGATGGGAAGGACCCTCACTTACTTAAGAATTACAGGCCAATATCATTATTAAATATTGATTATAAAATTCTATCTAAAGTCTTGGCAACAAGATTAAAAGATGTTTTAGAAGACATTATTTCAGTAGATCAAATAGGTTTTATGAACGGGAGAACTATTGGAGAAGCAATCCGAATAATAGATGACGTAATATTCCATGCCACACAATATGACTTACCAGGGTATATGATAGCAATTGACTTCCAAAAGGCTTTTGATTCGGTGTCCCACGATTTTCTTAATAAAATATTTAATTTTTATAACTTCGGTCCACAGTTTTGCAGATGGGTGGAAATTTTGTACAAAAACTCATTAAGTTGTATTTTTAATGGAGGAATGTCAACGGGATATTTTGAGGTACGTAGAGGCGTAAGGCAGGGGGATCCCCTCTCCCCATACCTGTTTATTTTATGTTTAGAAATACTGACACATAATATAAGATACAATAGGGAAGTTAAAGGTATTTTGTTTGGAAAGGAGGAAATAAAACAAGTCATGTATGCAGATGATATGACCCTTTTTGTTCAAGATGAAGATTCAATAAGAAAAGTCAAATGTTTATTAGAGAATTTTGGAAATATTTCAGGATTTGGTGTTAATAAAGATAAAACAAAAGTTCTGTTGATTGGGGCTTTACAAGGAAAATCTTATGAAATACCCTTTGGCCAGAGAGTGGATTTTGTTAAGATATTAGGGGTGTTTTTTTCTTCGAACAATGAAGTAAAAGAAAATTTGAATTATAAAGAAATATTAAGTAAAACAAAAAAACTTTTAGATTGGTGGAAACAGAGGGATTTGACATTGATGGGTAAAATACAGTTACTAAAATTATTTATATATTCAAAATTCATATACACAGCATCCCTCATGCCAGTTCCAAAATGGGTTTATGAGGAGTTAGAAAAGATAACTTTTGAGTTCCTGTGGGGTGGAAGAAATAAAATTAATAAAAATACGATGTATCTGGATTACCATTTGGGAGGTCTGAAAATGATGAATTTTGAACTGATAATAAAAGCACAGAGAGTTATGTGGGTCAAAAAACTTTTGGAAAATAACGAAATGAAATGGAAGTTATATTTTAATCACGCTACACAACATGTAGGCGGAAGTTTCATTTTTTCTTGTGACTATTTACTTGGCCTTTTGAATTTAACATTGCCAAAATTCTATACAGATCTTCTGGAAGTGTGGATAGAAACGAGGAATTTCCAGCAGAATTATGAACCTTATAAAGGAAATGAAATAATGTTTAATAATAAATTCATACGAGTTAACGGAAAGTGTATATTTGACAGAAAGCTTTTTGACAAAAAAGTATATAGATTGAACCACATAATGGATAGTGACGGAAAATTAAGATCCCTTGGATACTTTCAACGACGAGGATTAGAATCCAATGACGTTGAATTGATTGGGAAGATCTATGATACACTTCCGGTCAGCTGGAAGAGAAATATGAGAACAGATAGAGACACAATTCCTGATGATCCTGACATAGTTTTTTTATTAGGGAAAAACGTTGTAGCAATAAATAACATTGCATCAAAAAAAATTTACACAACATTTCTTAACCAGAAAGCAATAACACCTGGAGTATTCACAAGACTAAAGTGTAACTACCGTCTTTCAGATAAAGACATAGAAAATATTTTTAAAAGACCCAGGCAATGTACATTAAACAGCCGACTTAGAGAGTTCCAATTTAAATTAATACACGGAATCATTTATTCAAATCAGCATTTGTATTTATTTGGGAAAGTTGATTCTAATCTGTGTAGCTACTGTAAAAGAGAAGAAGAGACTTATCGTCATTTATTTTTTCAATGCGGAAAAGCAAAATTAATATGGAGAGACTGCGAGAATATTTTTGACTTTGTTTCTTTCACCAATCTTACTTGGGAAGACATATTTTGGGGGATAAAATTAGCAGATCAAGGAAAAGAAAAATTGGTTAATCACTTAATAATCCTTGTGAAGTATTTAGTTTTCAGTGGTAGAGAAAAAAAATCAGAAATAGTTTTGAATAAGATTAAACGTAAATTCAAAGAAGATGAATTTGAAGAAAGAAAATTGGCATTAAATAGAAATAAATACCCCCTTCACTTAAGAAAATGGGAATGTTGGGAGGAGTTTAGGGAGAGCTAGATGTGCAAAAAAAAAAAAAAAATAATAATAATAATAATAATAATAATAATAATAAAATAATGATAATAAAAAAAAAAAATAAAGTGAAAATGAATAAATGAAATAAATAACATGTGTGTATAATAACGATAATGAATAAACTATTTGAGGTATGAGAGTATTTTTCATTAATATATATATGTATATATATATTTTTTTTTGTTTCATTCTTACCATTCAGAGAAGGAAAGAAAACGTTCTTTCCGCCCCCACACGAGTAGAACGGGAAGGTTGTGACGACGAAGGGCATGGGAGGGGGAGGGGTTATGGGGAGGTGTAGGGTTCAGGGCCAGATGCTGTTGTTGTTGTTAGAGGATATGAAATATTTGAGGAATGAGGCCAAGGTGGGGAGGGGGGGGGGGGGTTATGGAAAATCCTTGTTAATGGCTTCAATTCGACTAGGTTGTATCAATGATTGGCTTTGTGTATTTGGAAAATTTGTTATGTTATGAATATTTTGACACTACAAAAAAATTGAGTACGTTGAGTTTTTATTAGGTGTTATTGTAACACTAAAGGAAAAAAGAGAAAATGTAAAGTGTTAACTATATGAGTTTACAATGTATTCATATATTAATTTGTAAGGATATATTGTATTGCCGTATGTATTTTATTTTGTATATCACATGTATGAATTGAAGTTGTTGACAAATAAAAACTTCTTAATACAAAAAAAACATACATCTGAAAGGCGCGAGGCTTGGGTTCGAACCTCGAAGCTTTGCATATAAATTCCAAGGTCGCTCGGAGGAGGCGCACGCCACAAACAAAAAGCATAAACAACAGCAACAAAGGAATATATTGGATGCTATCTACACTTTCCAAAAAAGAAGTGTGTGTGTGTGTGGGGGGGGGGGGTAACAATGTTTTATGGGGCGCAAAATAATTAATCTCATGCTGTCTTAAGTTAATTCAATTCAATTAGATTGAAATCATTGATTTGCTTTACAGAATCATACAGCAGTGGGTGATTTCATTTATAATGTGTGGACGAACTTAACGTACCATAGTGATTCCTAGAGGAAAAACAATTAAAGTATTACATGTATATGAATCAATAATGATATTGAATGTTGTTTTATGTGGCACCGATGAAGGTAGTTTTAATCCGTGCAGTGAGCATTCGGGCCAATGAGAGTATTGTACCCCAACCCTAACCCCTCGACTACTTGAGTGCCAGCGTAACATCTGTGGACCAATAATACACATTATATCTCATATATCAGTCTGGCACTGGAAGAGTTAACTGGCCCGCGCCCCTTCAAATTTGTTCGTGTCCCCTGGCCCCTCCTATACACGCACAAAACACTAGCCTAGGTACTAGGCTGTGAGGTGCATGGACACAACCCAGTCTGTTAACAACTATGTCTGGTATATACACAGACTACGCCCCAATGCCATAGCTCCTCTGAGTGAGGATGGGATTGGGGCATGGTCTGTGTTACCAGACATAGTTGTGAACAGACTGGGTTTTGTTCATGCACTCCACAGCCTAGTATAGGCAAAAAACAGATCACGGGAGCTGGCGGGCGCACTTATCCCTTCTTATTATTTTATAACAAAACATTCATGGTGTAATGGATCACATATTGAAGTTCAGATGACGTTGGCATATAAAATAACATGTCTAACATACAAAATAGTATAAAATAAGAAAACATAGATGTTTGTTTACAACAACAACAACAAAAATTCAGGCACTTGGCCTATGAAAAAATAAACAACAATTTCTTCTTCTTCTTCTTCTTCTTCTTCTTCTTCTTCTTCTTCTTCTTCTTCTTCTTCCTTTTTTTCTTCTCCTTCTTCTTCTTTTTCCTTCTTCTTATTCTTTTTCCTCTTCTTCTTCTTCTTCTTCTTCTTCTTCTTCTTCTTCTTCTTTTTTTTCTTCTTCTTCTTCTTCTTCTTCTTCTTCTTCCTCTTCTTCTTCTTCTTCTTCTTCTTCTTCTTCTTCTTCTTCTTCTTCTTGTTCTTCTTCTTCTTCTTGTTCTTCTTCTTCTTCTTCTTCTTCTTCTTCTTCTTCTTCTTCTTCTTCTTCTTCTTCTTCTTCTTCTTCTTCTTCTTCTTCTTCTTCTTCTTCTTCTTCTTCTTCTTCTTTTTCTTCTAGTTCTACTCTTTCTTACATATTATCCAATTTTTTTTTGTTTACCTATGTTTTGCTCTTTTGATGCCTAGTTATCATGAATATTCATACTAGTAATGTTTCTAGTATGAATATTCATACTAGAAACATTACTAGTCTTAAATCAAAGCATCTTCGTTCAAAACACTATTGATATCTTTCTTAAGAAGCATGATTTTATAAATATATATACTTTTTTTTAGTGTAACACACTTTTTTAAAAGTTATTCTCATTTATCAATAGCATTTAACATAAATAGCAATTGAAAATAGAAATACTCTGATTATTTATGATTTAGTGAGTCTGAATTGGTATGAGACAGACTAAGCGTAAACACAGTTGGTCATGAATATTCATGAAAAACGCGGAAGAACAGTGATCTCGCTCTGCCGTAGCAACCCATTCATAGCAACGTGCAGCATGCACATACACTCGGCCGGTTCCGATATTACATTACACGCGCGTGAATCGACAGGTTGCAGTTTCTAAAATCAACACCAAACGATATAATCTGTTTTCACCGCTCTAATTTTCTACAAATCATCTAAAAATGGCAGCAGAAGTAGAAAGTGAGTAAATGATATCAAGAAGATTGTATAGAGGAAATAATATTGTGATTTATATGGTTATTCGTGATGTAAACTGTGTTTTTTGTTTCGTTTTTTGCAGGCTCTTCACGGCGAATCGACACCCTCGCCCGCCCCAAGCAACTCCCGCCTGGATACCGTGAAGACAGGTATGTTGATGGGGCACATGCATATAAAACTCAAAGAGACAGTATCTAGAAAAGATGATATAATGCTCTCAGGGTTGGGAGTTTTGGGGTATGTTATCATGAAAATGGTCTCTTCCATTGACTCACGGCTTAATATTAGTTTAGGTAATAGGTATATTCTTGCTTAGCCGGTCAACTTGGATTTGGTCTGACATCGAATTGGTTCATGGTTGGCGTGCTTGGTAGGGCACAATTTTGTTGACAGATCATTGACCTCGGCCATTAGGCATTACATAGTTAGGGCCTCAGACATTTATGTCAATAAACATTGAGATACTCAAAACAGATGACCAAATAATTTCTCTTTTTTTATCTGATTTTTGAAAATAATCCAGTTTTAAAAATTGTGGATTGTATCTAGAATTAGATAACTTTCGGGTAGATGGAAACTTGGTAAAATGTACAAGTAGCATATGGAAGAAAATGCATTTGTTACTATTGCCCTTGTCAACAGTCAAGTTGTGTGATGTGTGAATTGTTGATGCTTAAACCTATTAACTTCTATTTCCTTGTCTTGATATTGCAGGAGATCAGTTTATTGGCTGGATAAAGCACCCCTTATGCCTGGACCAGATGGCACCACAAAATTTGGTAAGTGGCCTAAGGAGACCTACTGTACTTCTCATCTTTCTCTTTGTCTGTCGATCTGTCTGTCTCTCTCGCTGTCTATGTGCCTGTTCGCTTTTTTTATCATTCTCTTGACTTTATTCCCTCCATCTATCTTTCTCGCTCTCTTATCTTTCTCCCTTTTTCTCCATCTATTCATCTTTCTCCCTCAGTCTCTCTTTTTCACCTTCACTTATTTTACTGTCTTACCTCTTAAGTTGTAATTTGAATGTTAATTCCTTTACCATGCATGTTCAACTTTTATTTCAGAGTGTGATTTCATTTTCGCTAATGTTTTAAATCATTGCTTGTTGATATCCCGATATTTGGTTTCATTGTCTTGAATATTGTAAGTATTTATTGTTTTCATGTTGTCTTCTTGCAGCCTGCACAGATTGGATAGGCTCCCTCAGTGAACACAAGCCCATCTACAGCAAGTACACGTTTGACAGGTGAGTCGTAAACATAGTGTAGAGAATGTTGCTCTTTCTAGAAGTTGTATGTGTTACTGGCGGCGCAAGAAATGCATCACCGTGGATGTACAAAAGGTTCATTTGTTCACAACAAAATTAGATCACTATTTGGCTTTCAAATTGGCAACATAAGAGGCTTTTTTATCTGATCTTTATATCAGATCAAACAGAATATATACATTTCATCATGAATTGACCCCATCCCCACAAAATTGCTTTTCACAAAAATGTAACTTGTGCCTAGTACTGTGTCCCAAACTTGCAAAGAGTTTATGATTGACATTTTCATAGTAACCCAGGTCTAATGTAATTGAATTTATTGGAAGAGTACCATCACGAAAATAATTATTACGGACTGTTGTTAACCTCCAAGTATTTTTCTTTTTCTACTCAGACCCTCACCTAAGTGGCGTGTGAGCAAAGCAGCACAGAATGCAGAGGCTAGTGACCGTGTAGCGAGTCTAGCGCAACCCAAGGACTGGGCCCGCTACTTCACCCTCCACCGACCAATCATGACAACCATATCTAAAGGCGCACGCAACGCTGTCGCATCAGAACGCATCGAAGCCCTAGCCATCCCCAAGTCTTACCAGCCCCTCAAGATTAAAGAAAGCTGGGAGTTTGACTGCTTTAAGTGGGACAATGAGATCACGTCTGGAGCGAAGAACGCGCGGTGCTCAGAACGTGTCGAGGCCCTTGCCGAACCGAAAGCGCTCCACCACAACTTCCGCTTCGCCAAGCCTGTCAGGTGGGAAACAGAGGACTCAACCCTCAAGGCCATCGCAACGTTACGCCTCCAGCAGCTAGCGCGACCAAAGAGCCGCGGGAAGAACGAGATGTTTGACCCGTACAAGGTGTCATCAGCAGCGATGCATGCACGCCCGACTCCCCGAATCGACGAACTCTGCGCCCCCATCCCTCGTAAAGTCCGGGCAAAGAAAGGGGGAGGAGCGTAATCATTGAAAACTGACTGACTTGTGTGCTTGTGAAGTAATTTATTCCCAGTGCTGCGTGAATACAAACTTACCTTGCTGAAACCTGACACGAGAGGGTAGCATTCTTCTTTGTCACATTACTCTATGCAGATTTGAAAGCAAGTAATCTCTGACCTATGTAATATAATCTAACGTGCAGTATTTTTTTTGTTTGAAGCAAATGTGTCGAATTTTGATGCAGAATAGACTTGTGATGGCATTAGTATATCTCAGCTCATACACTGAAATGTGTGACATTCTCATAAATATTGGTACCATGACATTTTTGCATCACTATTTTTCATCATATCCGTCAAGTACTATAACTAAAATGTGTGCATATTCTGCATACGGTATGGATAACATGTAACTTATACATGTAACCCACCATGTCCATACCTATCAAAACGAATTAGAGGGAAAAAATGATGATTTTGTCATGACACTACTAAAGATATTGTAAAGGAAAAACTGATGTCAAAGAAAAATGTGTCAGTATTAATCAAATATTATTACTAAACTACAAGTATTTACCTACGATAAGTTAAAGCTTGTGCCTTATTTTATTGAATTATCCTTATTCCAGAAAATTTATTTACAAAAACAGGAAATTTCATACCAAATGAGAGTATCATTAAAAGATATGAAATTATGTATCTCTCATGTCAATACTTATTGCATCATACAATATTCTTTGCTCCAATCTTTACAAAGCAGTGCATTTATGATATTCAGTCATGTGATATCTGCTACTTGCTATTAATTATTTTATTCAGAAATTGAATTGAAGGCTTATTGCCCATATTATTGTTAGAAATGTATATTACGATGTCTTTAATGTATTATTGTATTGCCTGCATTTAACCGTGCTATTTTCATTTGATTTTTTAAAATGTGCATTATTTATAACATATTATTCCGTCCATATCAATTGTGACAAATGTGAAAGTTTTTAAATGTACATGCAACTACCAAGTAAAATGGAAAATACATGTGTACCATTATTACAGACTTCTTTTTTTTGACATCATTTTGTTTAACTCTGCGCATATATATGTCATTGATTGTACTTTAAAAATGACCTTGCAACCTTAAATGTTACTAGTTCCATCATTATGAAGACTTTTTGATGTTACAGGTACAAACTTAAGTAAAGGAGATTTGTTTTATTTGTGCTGACTGATACATCATTAAATATCTATTTCATCTGTGTATACGCTACTATTTATATTATTATGTGGAGTCCTTAATTCATCTCAACTCTGACAAAGTCATCATTTTCATATTTTCCACTTAAATTTCTGGGGTAACAGATTGTTTGCTGTCCTATAAAAACCTTATAGTAAGTTTCTCTGGAGGTTTGGCTCCTTCATTGTGCACCATTGGTGTATTTTTGCACAAGTAATACACACAAATCACATAGATTTACATATTTTATTTGGTATACAAAGAGTTATGGACACATTAAACTCTCCACCATAGATGTAAAGCTAAGTTTACCATTCACAAGCTCTATGAGGATTTACATAATGCTCCATGTATGCCTTGCCATTCTGAAAGCTGCAGGCTCACTAAATTATGGATTTGATAATGTGCTTTCATTATAAATCTCATCTATATAGTAACTGCTATGTAACTTGTTCAAAGTTCTAAATTAAGTTCTAAATTATGCATTTGATAATGTGCTTTCGTTGTAAATCTCACCCATAGTAACTGCTATGCAACTTGTTTAAAGTTCTAAATTTCTATATTAAGTTCTAAATTATGTATTTGATAATGTGCTTTCATTCTAAAGCTCACCCATAGTGACTGCTATGCAACTTGTTCAAAGTTCTAAATTTCGATGTTAAGTTCTAAATTATGTATTTGATAATGTGCTTTCATTCTAAATCTCACCCATAGTAACTGCTATGCAACTTGTTCAGTGTGTCATGCAATACCAAGATATGCCATAAGTATTCACATTATGATGTACATAATATGAGATTGTGCATGCCAGATGTACATAATTGATGTTTGGGAAAAGTATTTTTCATTGAAGTATAATGTTATGACTCGTTAGCAATCATTAAATACTATGCATGAAGAGCTTACGTGATCAAATGAATGTGTACAATTTTGTCCATTGCTTTTTTCATTGCAATGAAAAGGGGGAAAACCAAATGTTGATGAATGTTGTTGTTTTTTATTTTGTAGGCCTCTTGGTAGGCCTATCCCAGCTTGCAGTTCTCTTTCACTCTCGCCCCCTTTCTCCTCTTTTCTTCCACTCTCTCTCTCCCCTTCTCTTTGTCTGTCTGTCTGTCTGTCTGTCTCTCTCTCTCTCTCTCTCTTTCTCTCTCTCTCTCCCGCACCCCCTCCCCCATCCCTCTTCTCCATTCATGACTCATTTGCTTGTACAGTAATGTGTCATTAAGTAATAAAATAAGATAACGTTTATAAACTTATTACAACCATAATACATTAACATATTATGGTTCATAGTTCATACTTAAACGTTTACAGTGTTCTTCCCAGTATTGACAACATCAGGTACACATAGCTTTCATCAATCATTCTGTCACTAAATGGATGACTTGACAAAGAAGCTGAAGTGGTGAGAGTCTCCTAGCTATGCAGATTAAAATGCAATACGAACAGATACCAAGGCCTGATTACTTAGGAGAATGAAATCCTCAAAATTAATTGAATTGGATAGTAGCAGAGAAAACAGAAAATCTAGATTGGTAAAATAAAAATGAGTAATTTCTAAATTTGTAAAAAATAATTATTACTAGTACAGTAGTAGGCATAGTTACTTTGGGGGGAATGTCAACCTTTTTGATAGCGGGTGAGCGAGGGACCAGTAGGTCTATGATATGGACCACCAGCGCTAAGAAATGCAGTCAGTGGTCGTTGGTGTAACATTGGAGTATGCTGAACGATTTATTCCCGCATCAGTTGTGATTTACTTACCAAATACACTAAACCTTATACTCCCAGAACAGGGAGTATACACGGTGTTTAAAACCGAACAGAACCGGAGAGCCTTTCGAGACAACAATCAAATCACATAAAAGAGAAGGAAAGAAGGTTAAACGTTGCCATGTAAAATGTTTGAATTAGTTTGACCTTATATTAGATATAGGATGTTAAATCCTTGAGTTACAGTCGACAAACACGGAAACAAAATAAGCAAAGTCCTACAAGCTATGCTCCTTGGTGTGTACATTTGCATTTAATTGTGCCTAAAATGATGTACATCGTAGATCTATACGGTCTTGTATGTCATAGGACATACGTTTGGAAAATAAATTTTTCTGATTATTGTAGAAAAATCACTCCTCTTGCTGTGAATCCTTTGTTTTTTTTCTCGCACATGTAAACTTGTTTTTAGAGAGGCCCAGTCCCGGGGGCCCAGTGCAGAAGTTCCCGGCGAGGAGTTATCAGCTGCGTCGTGACCATACTTTTTTATGGTCGTGACATACATTTTGTTATAGCGCCAGCTAGTGATGGTTTCTCAATAGTGTTTTGCTTATTTTGCGTCGACGAGTACATATACAGCTTGTACGTACGTACGTACGTACGTACGATCGAGGCTAGGGCGAAACTCGAAAGGCGTCGTGCTCGGTATACTGTGAACGGATTAGCTCTCAAGGAGTGTTTTTCATTAAAGAATGGAAGCTTACATTTAGAACTTACGCCGGATGGTTAGTGAGACACAGGCCAATTTTGAATAATTTGTGATTGATAGTTTACGTTCATCTAGTTCAGCTGATTCTTCAATCTACAAATCAGGTGAATCAAAAGTGTGCCGGTAGTAGGCTGACGGGAGCTGAACATCAACACGTATCTCGTACGGTACACTGTACATGTAGCTGAATGAACGCGACGTACCGGTACCGCATCGATCTCGGCTACATCACCTTACCCCTGGCCGGTGGCCCAGAGCTACAGAGCTAGGCGCTACTGCGGCACACATTTGACTTGATCCAGGTACAGGTTTTGCTACAAACGGGGATAGACTCCGAGGCGGTAAGAGGACTTAAAGGGGAAGTTCACCCTGAAACTATTTTGGTTTCAATAAAAAGAGGCAAATGAAAGAAATATATGAGTGAAGGTTTGACGAAAATCGGTCAAAGGAAAAGAAAGTTAGGCCTATTTGATTTTAAAGTTTTGATTTTGTGACGTCACATGCGAGGTGCTCTCCCATATGTTGTGTACATTTTTTTTTTCAAAAATGTGCATTTTCTCACAAAGATATGCATCCTTTTACTCGTGCATTTGATACATTATCAGAAATACGTTTTTACACACATACCTGTACAAAAAAAATCATTCAGTTGTCAAAAACAGGGAAAAAGCAATTTATCGACTTATTTTGTACACAACATATGGGAGAGCACATCGCACCTGACGTCACAAAATCAAAACTTTAAAATCAAATAACTTTCTTTTCCTTTGACAGATTTTCGTCAAACCTTCACTCATATGTTTCTTTCATTTGTCTCTTTTTATTTAAACTAAAATAATTTCAGGGTGAACTTCCCCTTTAACAACTGCTTTCCACCATGGATGTTGCGTTTGTCGACAGTATCATTATATTGACATTGTCACTGATACTGATAATTTTTTCATTCATTATTGTTAATGTTATGTTAAGTATGAAAGGTGGAGTGTGAGTGACATAGTGTGTCGTGACAACACATATTTTTTTTGTTCATTTTCTCTTCCAATTATGAGTCAAACTCAGAACTAACATTTCTGGCAATGATATAGTATATGGCAGGGTTTTATTTTTGTGCAATGGGACCCAGAACTTGAAGTCAACACTTCATTTTGAGTGGGAAAGTTGTGATTTTGTGAAAGAGAGAAAGAAAGGCAGTTTGATATAGTGGGGATGGTGTTGAGGAAAACAATGGGGGCGAGAAAAGAGATAGAGATGTGTGATTTAAATACAAAGTGAAGATGAACAACCATTGGTGATAAGTAAAATCTTTTAAGGAATGCAGGATTGAAAGGATGACAGTGACTTAAATATTCCAAGACCCTTCATTTGTGTCGAAAGATACAGGACCGTGAGAATAAAGGTCAGAACACAAAGGAGTTGAAACGCCCCTTGAATCTTCATCAGACCATAGCACTACTAGCAGCAAAATAGACTCTCTTTAGTCGTCTTGATAGAAGTGCATTGTAGGAATGGCCTTTTTATGCCTCTGTTACATCTATGTTTTTGAGTTGTCTGTCTGTCAGTCCTGGATCTGTTATGCAATCTTGAGAGCTGTCCAATCTATTCCTTCAAACTCAGTATCAGTGCCAATATGTCATTCATGAAACCAATAACATACACGCTGTCATGCTGAATGTAAGTGGAATCCGAAGAAGGTTTCAGGTTACTTAAAATAATTGGTGACAATTGGCTGAAAATTGGCAAAACAATTTTTCACTTTGAAAATGGCCCTGTTTACTGTGGGTTCCCACACACTATACTGCAATCTGTGCATTGTGTGTTGTTCATTCTCTTTATACATTGCTCAAACATGTTTTTCCTCTCTATATCCAGTTCTTTTGTCCCACTCAAAGCTTTCAAACAAACAATAGGATTGCAACCAGTGCAGCTATTGTTACATCACTGCAGCTATAGTACACATATTCCACTGGACTTGTCTATTTTGTTCTGCATGGTTAGATGATTTGCATTCAGACCAGAAACTTAATTCATGCTTCGACCTCGAAACTTTGAAAGAAATAAGAAGATTTACTTCAATTAAAGTTACTCTGTTCCATGGTGCAGGCCTAATATGTTCCACAAGGGTGGTTAATCAACAGGATATAATAGTGCTTGCATTTAAAGACCCAATGCAAGCAATAAATCTACTGTGCAAGTATGCATGTCTGCATGACATGCACAGTGTAAGGCTGGGAAGTCAGTCTACATGTACTGGAATTTTGCCAATATGTGCTCCATGCAGTACAGTTCAAATCCAGTCACAGGGTTTGATTTTTTTTTTTTTAATACAGGATCACAGATGAGATTGTGTCTTGCCACTTTTGAATGCACTAATTTTGCAGGCAATTGTGTATGAATTGAACAGAATTTATGAATAAAATAAGCCTAATCTCACTTTAATGTTACAGGTAATAAGAGAAGGTGTGGAATTTTCATGGCCTTCAACAGTAATAAGCCAAACTACATGTATGCACTTACATACAATATGTACATGGTACTGTAAGCATACATGTATTTCCCCACAAATTAATGCATTGCCCAGTTTTTGTACTGTACTGTACACAACATTTTCATGGCTACAATCTGGCTTGCGTAGATTCTTTGTGCATTTACATGTAATAAATATCAAGCTATCATTTTTAAATTGCCTCAGTGCATAAATTGTTTCCTGAGAGAGCTGTAAAAGAATTTTGAAGTTCAAGACGAACATACACAAGAAATAAAAATGTTCATTGAACATTTTAAATCTACATTTTTTATGCACATATATTTTTTTTTATTTTAATGAACATTGCTATCAGTATGTTTCATATTAAAAAGCTGCTGGTCATAAGGCATTTTAATGATCATTGTCTCAAAGAGGGGGGGGGGGGGTAGGGATATAACATGTGCATTAACCATTTCTGTGTGCAGTACTTGTGAAAAGAGGCATAAGTGCTAAACAAAGAGGCAATCCTTGTTTAGTCAACACAGGGGTTACTGATCAATATAAAGTGTGAGACCATTGTGTGTGCTTCAACTTGGCATTGATCATGGTTTGTGGTGCTTAAGTGATGTGCTTTATGCCATTTTATTCTAAGTGCTTTTTGTGAGAACAAAGCGGAAGATTAAAGACCACAGCTGTTGCTATCCCAGTGTTAGTCCACCCTTGGGAGGTTTGGAGTCAAAGAAAACAAAGTGAAGATTAGTAGGGTGCAGAACATGTCCTGCATACATGTACCTTTGCAGCTGGCATGTACAAATTTGATATTATACATGATTTAGTAAAGTTAGTACTTATGAGCACAGAGCTGTTTCAGCTGGACAATATATCCAGAACTCATTGGAGGTATGTTTAATTTGGTGTGAATTTTCGCACCATGCAGGCACCTGCAGACAGTATCAAATTTTAAAGAATTAAATCAATTAGCCTGACACTAACCCTAATCCTTAACCTACATGTATACCCAACCCTTACCATGACCCTAAACTTAGCATTGATTTGCATGTAGTTCAATTTGTCCTGAAATTATATTCATCGGCCACTGCTATTGTGCTACGCCATAGCCACAGCCATATCTATTATAGAGGGATGAGGTTCATTTTGAAACCTTCCACTTACTACCACACACCTGCTACCATAATATCCAAGAGTGAAGGTGTTTGCTGTACAAAGAAGAATAAAACTATTTTTATTGTACTGCCTGATCATGTTTGCTTACTCTTGTGATTGGGAATTAGGGATTACTGTATGTGCAACCAATGCAAAGTCTGCAATAATTCTCTGGACTAAATTGTATGTAAGAATTCCAAAGGAGATAGAGAACAACAATGGCATGTTTGCATAAAGGCTGCTCACACACATCTTTGAAAGTGCGTGTGCACGGCCGTGACAGCTTCAATTTCACATTGATATTCACAGAGATTAATTGCATTGATCACTACTAGAGTAACCAGACTACAACTGCAGCCAACTGTTTCACGGTCCACATGATTTCAAAAACATTTGATGCAGTTTTTGTCTGCTATTTCATTTCCAAATATTTGTTTTGAATTACATGTATTTATCTACTGAGATGTGGGTGTGCATCCTTAAAAAAATTCTCATGCAACCAACTGTGCTCTTGTAACGACCATGTACATTTCGTTCTCAATTGGAGTTCCCATGAGCACTGATTGTTCAAATGTTGTGAGAAGGACTTTAGCTGCCCTTTATACTTGTACTCTGCAATGCTCCCCTTTGGGCAAGGAAGCTCAACTTATAAGAGTGCTATGTGTTAATGATGCTGAATAGCCTTACAGAAGTAAAGCACCATGCCCTACATGTACATGATGTGCTCAGAAGCACAGTGCCCTACATGATGTGCTCAGAAGCACAGTGCCCTACATGATGTGCTCAGAAGCACCATGCCCTACATGATGTGCTCAGACAGAGTCATTTAAAGGGCATATACTGTACTGGGAAGGCAAAAAAGCCTTCAAAATGTAATTGTTAGTAATCTTCTTGCCAATGGTCTTAAATTCATGTATTGTCTATTTTAGAAGCTTGCTGTAAGTTATTTGCCCTCAAATGGTCTACATTTGGAGTAATGAGTGATTAAATCACAAATCCTCAAAATGTTCGGCCCAAACATTTTGAAGATTTAATCATTAATCATTAATTACTCCATTTGTGGATCATTTGAAGGCAAATAACTTTCAGCAAGCTTCTAAAATGGTCAATACATGAATTTAAGACCATTGGCAAGAAGATTGCTAACAATTACATTTTGAAGGCTTTTTTGCCTTCCCAGTACAGTATATGCCCTGTAAGGGGCATCTTTATTAGCCAGATGTGTTCAGTAAACACAAACAATATATTTGTTGACCTGTACTATAGTGCATTGTATACAAAGTAGACTGATGTATTGTTGAGCTGACTCACATTGTACTGGATAATAAACAAGAACTGGTATAAGTAAGCAGTAAACATGACCAAACATGAACAATACTTGTTGACTGTGCTGTGCAGTTTACTAGATTTTATGTAAATGTATAGTGTAAACATGGACAGTGAATTTAATCCCAGCTGGTTGTCACGCATGCAATGCGGAATCTTCCAATAGTTATCCACATCTATCGTGCAGGCGGAAGGCTGCAAATTCTCAAGCCTTCTGCTTCGGAGCTAGATGAAAGTGAACTATTTTATTTAAAAGCGCCACAAATTAGGCGTAGGGTTAAGGGTTATGGATTACAAAATCATGTTAATTCTTTTTGTAAATTTTTCCCTTTGGATGAGTTTTGTTTCAGTACCACAGATGAATATATTCAGTCCATGGATGTTACTTAGACACATCCCTTTTGCAAGTCAAAACATTTTTTTTTTATAAAAACACAATTCGGCCTTCGGGCTATGATGTATGATTTAATTAAACCATTCAATGAATTCAATTTACAAAATGGATAGTTTTTATGTCTGAAGATTAAGCAACAGCTCAACCTGCTGTAGCAGGGAAAAAATAATTTAACACTTTCGGGGGTTACTTTTTGAGCACATTGGCCAATTTGGCTCAAATTTTACATTGTGTCCATGGGAATTTGGGGGGCTCTTTTAACATTTTCCAGGGCTCTTTTAAGCATATCAGGAGCGAAATTGCCCCGAACCACTCTGTATTTTCCACCTGCACTATAGTGCATCTTTGCCAAGCAATGATACATGTAGGAATTCAGTCATTGCAATCATTTGATCGTTTCTTTTTCTGCTTTTCTACTCTCATGCAGGTTTGCTTGCCTCTCTCTCACTAGAATAGCAGTGCGTTTGATGTCCATTACTCACTACTAGATGAAATGCGTTGAGTCTACAACATGGATTATTTGTGCTGAGGCTGAGGCTGCGAGGGTTAATTTGGACCGAGTGGTTGAATCATCTGAGGTTGACTCAGAGGCAGGATTAGCACTGAACGGGAGCGTAGATCATAGGTAAGTTACATGTACATAATGTATGTATCATGCTCAGCACTAACCCCCCCCCCCCCCCCCCCCACCCCCCTCTCTCTCTCTCCTTCTTCCTCACTCCTGGCAGGGACCCCTGATCTCTCTCTCCCTCCCTCTCTCTCTTTCTTTCTCTTGTGCTCTCTTTCTCTCTCACCCTCTCTCTCTCTCTCTCTCTCTATCTCCTTCTCTCTCTCTCTCTCTTTACTTCTCTGATTCCCTTTCTTCTTCAATCTCTCTTACTTTCTTTTTCTTCCTTTCTCACTTTCTCTCTCTCCTTTCTCTCGCACTTCTTGCCAATATGTATTCCATCATGTTTCTGTGAAGACACATGCAATATCTACAACATCTGTACCAAAAACATGTGATTTTGCACAGGTCTACCAGCTGCCAGCAGCCTCAAATCTTTACAATTGTGTGAATCAATGGAGTCTCTTCTAAACCTCTTACTCTGTCAGACAAAGAGCTGTTCTGGGTGTTACTATTGGGAAAATGCATCAGTGGAACATCACATGAAGGGTTGATTATGATTGGGCCACTTACACTTGCAGCAATATATTGTACTGTTTCAAGTATCGCCAGAGTAGAATCAAGGTTGCCAGGCAACTCCCTTTGACGACAGCCCCCAAATCTTCTGAACCATCATGCTCTGGGAGTGTAACATTTGTAACATACACATGTATGTATTGAAACACTGCAATATTCGGCCAATCTACATGTACAGTAAGTGGTGCACACACATAAAATCTTTTTTCATGTGACTAAAAAACCCTTTACACCACCTATCCACAAATTCAGCGCATCATTTGCTGCACTTTTGCCGATGCATTACTGATTGCTGCGTATTTAACTCTTTGTCCGCTTTGTTCGACTCGCGGCACATACAGCAGGCTGCCAAGTTCGACTCAAGTCACATTTCGCGCACAATGCATACGGAACACATTTAATTGTATTGTGCGCACACACATACAATATCAACGCGTGCATTGCATTGTATACATATACACATTTCAGTTCACGGCTTTCGCCCACGTTGTTTACACAGAAAAATTGAGTTTTTTGAACTGCTTTGGGAAATATTCCGATGAGCTAGAATGGCGCCTACTGCTAGGCGGAGACCACAGTACTTCATTGCTGATGAGGTACGAGAAAGGGTGTTTGACTTTGTTCCAACAGGCGACTCGGATTCAGAGGAAAGTGAAACCGACTCTGAAGGAGATGAGCCTGCTCCCACACGTACACTTGACACAGATTATGTAGATGAACATATTCCAGTTTATTTCATTTTGCAACAGCTTTCAAAAAAGAAGTACATAGACAGGGACACAGTATGTTCGTAACAAGCCAATTAGTGTAAAAAAAAATCAATAAGTCCTTCTATTCATTCTTTTTCAATAGATTGTGCTGCTTTCCTTGTGATTGATACAAACTGCTACCTCCCTATATAACAATAAGGGGATTAAAGTGTCAATAGACTGGAAGTCTTCCAGGACAGGAAGCCTATTGAGAAGTACCCAGGGTCAATTTCAATAGAGGAGTTTAGTTCATTGTTAGCTTACCCTTTTTGAATGCCCCTTTTAAATCTTAAATTACTTGGCTCATTATTCCCATACAGACATGGGTTTGGTATGTAATGAAAGCTAAAGCACACATCTTTTCCATGAACTAACTTAGAGAATAACCTTCATTAGAAAATATTGAATTTAAGAGGTATAAAATACCCTGCGAAACGATAATTTGGAGACAGAATGTAAAGTTTAAATTCTCAGAATCTCTGATATTATACATGACAAAAATGATACCATTGGCAAGAATATTAATTTTTCTTAGACTTTGCTACACATTTTTTTTTCATCATGACAAACCAATAAAAAATTAAATAAAAAGTTGAATAAAGCAGTGCATGCAAAACCCCTCTGAATGCGGCACCCTGAAATTAATGTGGTGCAGGGGAGATAGTGTGCGTGGCGCGCAAATTAATGGGAATCACTCAAATGATGCTGTATTTACTTCCTCCTTTTTTTCCGCCAATTTTGTGGATTGAGACCTAGTTAAAATTGCTTTCACCTGTTCACTCCCTGATATACATGGACAGTTTAATTGAGCACGTACATCTGGAAGATGATGTTTGAAGGTTTGCATGGTGGTATGATCAATCACGAGAGAGGTTTACGGTACACCATGTGTAGAGGTACACCATGTACATCTGGAAGGTATCATTGCTCAAGAGTATTTCCATACCACTAAATGGAAATTATGTAGTGTAGTCTCTAGAAAACTTGTATGCATGGCTCAGAAGGGCAAAGTGTGACTTCTTTTCAAATATCTGCACTGGACGAGCAGTGCAAAATGACACTGTACAGAACATGTGGCTCAAGGAAATTAAAAATAATCAGAATAAAAAGACTGATATTGTTTAAAAAGGCAGTACAGTAAATGTTGCTCACAGTCTCTTTCTGGAACAGACGTGTGGTATTTGCACCGCATGTTTTCTGTACTGGGGACCACCCTGGTTTACACAACAATCATCCTGTGAAATGATGGTTATGAAAGCAAACAGCTGGTCACAACCTGGAAGTATCAAGACAACACGTGCACAGGCAATGATGTAAACAAATTCTAGCTCCATAGAGGGAGCCCTCATTATCCATTCCTGGTACCAGATAAAATGCTTCTCAATGGGATTTGTGTGCATTATTGGTGACAACATGCACACCTGGGCCCTGTTGCATAAAGCATACCATTGATGTTAACTTTGCTATCAATGGCAACTTCTAGGGTAACCTGGCATTTGATTGGCTGTTGAGCGGTGTTACTATGGTAGTTACCATTAATGACAGAGTTACCATCAATGGTAAGTTTTATGCAACAGGATCCAGGGCCTTGATAGGTTTTCAATTATTGTAACTTACCATCAGTGGTTACTACCTCAGCAACAGGTGTAATAATGAGAGATGATTGGGTGTTGCCATGGTGTAGTTACCATTGATGGTACATTGTAGGTAACAATAATGGAAAACCTACCTGTAGGTAACATAGCCCTAGCTGGTACACATAGAGTTAAAGATACTACAAGTTGAAGGAGAGGAAATGATGATATGCCGTAATCACTGCACACCTGGGCCCTGTTCCATAAAACTTACCATTGATGGTAACTTTGCTATCAATTGCAACTTCTATGGAATCCTTGAATTTGATTGGCTGTCCAGCGATGTTACCATGGTAGTTACCATTGATGCAGAGTTACCATTAATGGGAAGTTTTATGCAACAGGGCCCTGTTCTAAATTGATTCTTCCTGGTATTTACGTAATAAACTAAAGTGACACCCTAAATTGATTCCTTCCTGGTATTTACGTAATAAATTAAAGTGACACCCATGGCCATGGCAGAATGCTGAATCCATTGATCACGGGCCAGAAGTCTTAATATTAAGACTACCCCTTATTCCCTTAATTTTAACCCTCTAGCCCTAATTTGTAATGAAGATTTATCTTAGATCACAAAAAGCATTATACACTAACTTAATGGGGTGCAAAATAAATCATCTGTTCCTGTCATAAAATGAGTAATTTTCATAACAGAATCTCAATAGTGGGGGATTTCAATTACTTGCTGTAATTATTTTATATAGTATACCATATACCGTATTTTTCGGTGTATAAGACGCATGTTTCTTCCCTTGAAAATCACGCCAAAGTCCAGGTGCGTCTTATACACGGCGTTAGCAAAAATCAGGTCTTTCAAACCAACACGTATACACCTGTATGGGACTATGCATTGTGTGACATTAAAAAAAGTGGATGGCTTTGATAGCCCGATACAATTGTTGTACCGGTAATACGACAAATACTACTCCTGGGGCTTTTTTAGTTCGGGTTAAGTATGCTGGTGATGTGATTGAGATCGTATTACTGGTACATCAATTGTGTCAGGCTATCAAAGCCATTTATTTTGTTGTTGACTGTATATATAGTCCCATACATGTGTATATGTGTTGAAACTTTATACGGACCCGATTTTTTTTTTTTTTTCAAATTGCGTGCTCAAAGTCGGGATGCGTCTTATCCGCCGTTGCGTCTTGTACGCCGAAATTTACGGTAGTGATTCCAAGGACAAATGCATGCACAACATTATAGCCCTGTTCATATACAATGTACCGTCATTCTGATCGCTATCATTACTGATGCACTACATGCATTACATTAGATGGCATGCTATACATTATGTACAGTGGTTTAACTTAACATAATATACATGAATGTACACTGTTTGAGTTGAACCTCTGTTCAGAGCACCAGCCATTGTGTACATAGATTTAGATTTATTAATAAATAAACAGAAAAAGAGAGAAAATTAGTTTGTATAGATGCTAGAAAGGAAAGAGGGAGTGCATGGAAGAGGGAGAAACAAAGAGAGTGAGAGAGAGAGAGAGAGAGAGTATTCATGGGTTCACATTGTACAGCACAGCAGAAAGTAGAAATGCACGGTACATGTGTATTAGAAAACTGTACATTTCATAACAACGCTGTAGAACACATACTATATGTTTAAGTCAATATATAATACATCTGCTTGCATTGCATTGCATTGTGTATAGGTTTACAGTATAGGCCTACCTACACATGTACAGCATAATACAGTAGAATGCATGCACATGTTGGGATTGAGCGCTCCATGGTATGGTGTATACACACAGTCACACGACACAGCAACCTGCAAGCGGATGCTAGTGCGACTTGATTGAATTACGGCCGAGGGACGAGACATTCTCTCTCTCTATCCCTCTCTGTCTTCTCCGTATTATGACGCAGCTAGCTACTACTGTACGCTGCACTAGCGGCTTGCTAGGAGGAAGCTTGCGTTGGAAGAAGACGTTGGCACTTGACAGCCCTACAGTCTGACGGTATTGGCACTTTATCTCTCAGCCATCATCAGTGTGTGTGTGTCGTAACGTTGATCACACCGTGTGTGCGATATGACGATGTGAGAACATGGCGTGTGTGCATTTGAATAGTGATGATGTGCAAGCACTAAATGCAGATTGGGTAGAGTAGATTTTTGCGTGCATTTTTTGTGTTTTAGGGACATTTGATTTGATAATGGGTGATGAAATAAAAGGTAAATGTACAGGTAGCCCGTATGTGAGGATTTTGTAAGGACATGTTTATGAAAGGAAACGATGTGCAAGTGAGTACTACACAATATAGAATGCTCACAGAGTCACAGTGTAGATTTGTGTACACTCCAGCTCAAAGGAATTTGCATAGGGAAAGGGAAAGGGAAGAAAGGGAAGGAGCCGCAGTTTTAAACCACAGTGTATTTTGTCCAGTTCAGCATGAAACACAATGCTTTTTAGGCTAAAGCATCATGTTTCATGCTGAACTGGACAAAATATACCGTGGTTTAAAAATGTGGCTCCTTCCCGTTCTTCCCTTTCCCTTTCCCTATGCAAATTCCTTTGAGGTGGAGTGTAGATTTTTTGTGTTTTATTGAGCGTAAGTTTTGTATTGGGTGATTATGATAGGGAGCCCCATTGAGAAGAAGGTGTAATTTATTACCAATGAATTAACATAAAAGGAAGCATAATATAATATTAAATGGTATCATTGTCTTTACGTGTATATTGTGTGTCCGGACCCCTTTGAAAACAAGTTATGTGGAGCCTTACCTAAAAAAGTATTGCACGAGAGACAATTGATAATTTTCTGTACTTCTTTTTCCAACCAAAGAATATATCTTTTGTCTCTCAGCACAATAAACATTGAATCTTTTGAATAACACCTGTTGTACGGAGGGGGAAGGTAGAGAATGGCAGCCCTGGCTATTGGTTCCTATAGTATTTATCCATTATCATAAGCTAAGTGGTAGCCTCACTGCCTGGCAACCAATAGATACTCAAGTATCTACTTGGCCTGACCTGGCCTTCCTATTTTTTTTTATAGCAGATTCATGTCTATTGTATAGATCAATGTAATTTTACTGGAGAATACCAGTCAAACCAAGGATGTTTAAGCACATGGATATCCAGCTGCCGTGTAATTAATGCAGATTCATTGTACTCTCCTTCTAGTCACAAAAGAACGCTTTTCTCTTTTTCTCTTTGATCCCCATGTTCGAAGCCGGACAAGTAACATGAAAAACGTGGCCAACCGCGCCCAAGCTAGTATTTCCATGTCAAAAAGTATCAGATTTCATATTCGCTTGTCCTTATTAACTACATAATAAGTACTTAAGTGGAATAAGTGGAATACCATAGTAGATCTTCTCCTCACTCAAGGCTTGATAGATTGTGCTTGTAGACTGCTCTTACACAATGTTTGTTTCGCTGCAAGACATCTCACAATGAATATGCAGTCATTAGAAAATATTTAGGTGCTTTTAATCTCCTTTAATCCTCTCAGGATAACCGTTATTTAACTCTTTAAGTGCCATAGCGCTGCAAACACGCTATTGTTACGGTGCTTCATACACGCTAGCGCGCTATCGCTTGACTGCTTTGTTCAAGCAAGGGCGCTACCGTTCGAGCGCCAGAAGCGCGCTTGCTCGCATTCGTCATAGCAGTCATTGTTCATGCTCATTGCACTTGTACTTAATGCTTCGCACACGCTATTGTTCATCGCATCGCACGCACCAGCTAATCGGCTTTGGATTACGCATGTTTGTTTACACCTTTCAGATTGAATTTTCTTGAGTAATTTAGTGTTTTGTATTTGATATACAGGATGTACCTTATCACTCCCTCATGCAAATAAAGGAATAAAAGACAGGATGTACATTGTGTACCCAATCGTTTCTAGTCAAGGCATAGCCTATTTGGGGGGTCTAAGGGGGATATTTGTCACAAAATGCCAAATGGAAGTTACCATATAAACATACAACATTATGAATATGATCTGGAAATAAAGAAGCATGTATGCAGTTCAACCGAATATAGCACAGAAATGACTTGAAAAGTACAGCTAAATGTTTATTATTAGTTTATAACAAAATAAGAAAGTCAGATCTCTGTACGAATGTGATATTATAATGAAGCTGATAAGATTTTCTACATCTTTTGTGTACACATTTTTCTGTAAAAGTGTATAAGTTTCAAAATATAGTGGTTCGAAAATGCCAACACAGAAAATGAAGCGCAACTAACGAGGCCTCAAAATAAACGTGGCACAGGGCGGATTTGGGGCTGGCACAATGGGGATTAGCAGCGTGGCACTGGGCTCTAAGCGTTGGGGCAGGCTAAGAGTTAACATAGCCATGATATTCTGAGAAAGCTTTTTGTGTTTAGAGATCATTTTTTTTTGTCAATGCAGGGGTCTGCAGGCACTAGGCTTGATTTTTAGATGACCTGTCTCAAAATCCATTATGTACATCATATGACACATGTACACTACAGCTCAAAGGAATTGGCATAGGGAAAGGGAAGAGGCTAAAGCATCATTTTTCATGCTGAACTGGACAAAATATACCACGGTTTAAAACTGCAGCTTTTTCCCTTTCTTCCCTTTCCCTATGCCAATTCTTTTGAGCTGGAGCGTACATGTGATATAACACAAGTTGTCTGCATGCAGGCATGTTGGTGTGTGTATGCAAAGATTGCAGCCATGCATATCCAGTCTATAATGAAAGGAGACAGAGACTTACATAATGTGCAGACAAAATGGATACCAAAACTGTCTTCAAAAAGAGAAGTTAAGTGAGCTGATTACCGGGGATTACTTATTTGTATCATGGACTGTCATTAATGGATCAAAGCACCGGGGACTGGGAACTTATGATGTAAGAGTGATGTAAGAGTGATGGAGGGAAAAATGCTCAAGATTGTACAGCATTATTTACTGACGAGGTGCTTTGCCAATATTCAGTGAAGTTATAGTATCAGGCACATATGTTGTACTGGATATAACGTGTACATGTATAGTGTTTTATTGACATATTCGTCTACCATTTCACATTTCTACTAAGTATTTATTCATCAAATTGCCACTTTTAATGACAAGTAATAATTATCACGTAAGGCCTACAGTGATTTTGCCAAACTTTGTGTGAGACTGCTTGCAGCATAGCCTGGTTCCCAGGCTTTTGGACTTTTCTAATCCACACTATTTTTTATGTTTTGTTTAGTACTTACATGTACTTTTGTTTTTGAAAAACAAAGTTTTACAATTTTCTCAGTTCTAAGGCATTTTTCTGCTCTTTTTAAAAGCAGCTTTGAGCATACTCAGCATATCCGTCTGTTGATATTGTTTGATTAACATGGCATAATAATTATGATCATGTTTAAGTTTATGCTGCTGGTGGGGATATTAATATACACAAGTGCCCTTGAGGATGTTGATATACCGGTGGGTAGTGGGTGGTGTTAATTGAATATTGATGAAGATGAATAGGCAATAGCGAGAGTGGTGGAGCGAGCGGAGGCTTGGAGACATCTAGGATAGTGAGGGCTGCAGGCTGGTGGGGTGCTTGCAGTGCTGTCAGAGGAATGCATTATTGATTGAAGCTTTGTGTCTCTTTCTCACTTTCTCTCTATCTTTCTCATTGTCTTTCTCTACTCTTTCCTAGTTGTCTTCCTTTTCTTTCTCCTGTTTCTCTCTCTTTTTCTCTTTCTTTCTCTTTCTCTCCTTCTGTCCCTGCTTCTGCCTTATTCCCTCTCTGTCTTCCCCTCTTTCCTCTCTCTGTCTTCCTTTCATTTTTCCTTTGTCTCAAACCCTCTGTTTCTCTCCCCTTTCCTCCTCTGTCTTCTCCTCTTTCACCCTCTTTCCTCTTTCTGTCTTCCTCTTATCTTTCCTCTGTCTCTAACCCTCTATTTCTCCTCCCTTTCTTCCTCTCCTCCCTTTTTCTCTCCTTCTCTTTCTCTCCCTCTGCCCCCCTCCACCTCCCTTTCTCTTTGTCTCTCTTGCTCCCCTCTTTACTTTATCTTTCTCCCTCTCTTCGTATTTCTCTCACTTCCACTTCTATTTTCTGTATTTTAACTCCTCCCTTTCTCTTTCTCTCCTTTCCTTTTCGTTACATTCCCCTACTCTTTCTCCCTCCCTCCCTGTCTCTGTCTCACTCTCTGTCTCTCTTCTCTCCTCTTTCTGTCTCTCTGTTTTTTTGTTTTTCATGTATAATCAGTCAAGCTGTCTGTCTGTACCCATGTTGTAGAATTGTAGGTGTTTACATAATGTGTATTATTTGCTCAGCTCATTCCCAACTACACAGTACAGGTTCATGAATTGACTTAACAATGAGTAAATTATGTGTACAGCACTTCTTGCACTGTTCTGTTATAAGGCACTGTAATGTCTCGCTTGATGATGTGTACAGTTTGTACAAAGTATGTTGTGTGCGTCTGTGTGACTATGTACGTACACTACTACAGCTCAAAGGAATTGCACTGGTAAAGGGAAAGGGAAAGAGCTGCAATTTGAAACCGCGGTACAGTATATTTTGTCCAGTTCAGCATGAAACATGATGCTTTAGCCTAAAAAACATCATGTTTCATGCTGAACTGGACAAAATATACCATGGTTTAAAAATGCGGCTCCTTCCCTTTCTTCACTTTCCCTGTACCAGTGCCAATTCCTTTGAGCTGTAGTGTATGTGTGTAAGTGCCTGGAGGCTTCTTCTGCCAGAATTCCTACTGCCTTAGAGGAATGATACATGTATCACTAGTGCAAAAAACATGAAGGGAGTTCAATGCTTCATGCATCTGATTTGCATTTTCTGATTAATGGTACTAACAATGCATCATATTGTGTGTATACATGTACCACACTCTGTCCTTTCTTCTCTTTGCTCTCCATCTCTATTTTCTCATTTATTATTTTACCTTTCTCTTCCTCTCCTCTTTCTCTCCATCTTTTTTCCTCTCTCTCTGTCTCTTCAGGTATGTATTTCTTCCATCTCTCTGCATGTCTCTCTTTGATAATACATGTACTTTATAGTGATACATGTATGCTGTATAGTACATACAATTGGTTGAGGAAGCGGGGGCTTCGGGTTAGTATGTATGCAGAAACAGTATCAATCAATTTAGGGACATTGTACAGTGCACAATGCACTCATAGATCAAGCTGTGTGCTATCTAGATCTATGCATAATTTTATCATTTGCTCAAATCAGCATATTATTCTATTCAGCTTGATGAATTGACTTGACAATGAGAAGTATAGGTAAAGTGCACAATAGATTATGAAGCTTTTTATATGTTGTACCATGTAGATGTCTAGACATGTTTACATAATTTCATTAATTGCTCAAATCAGCACATTGCCAACTAGTCTGTACTGCTAGATTTTAGTGAAAGGGCTTTCTGGGGTCATTTCAATTTTTAGGCATACACCTAGTAGTAAGGATAGCGTGCTCCATCCTGTAAATGAACGAAAAACAAGTCAGACAAAAATCTTGGAACCAGATGGGATTTGAACCTACAATCTACTTCTTACCGGGCAGCAACTTAACCATGCAAGCTATTTCTAGTTCACGGGTCAAGACATGACAGCATGGAAACAAATACCGAAAGAGTCTCATTTCATCTAACTCATTGATATTCATGAGTAGTCCGCCATCGGGACAATTCGGCTAGATTTCTCATTTACATCCTTTCTACTGGGTGTATGCCTAAAATTTCTTTGTGAATAGTCTGTACAGGTTTATGAATTGACTTGACAATGTGTAATTTATTTACACTGTACTGCACTGTACACAACTCATTATCTTTCCACTTCCTCCTTGTTGGCATGTCATGATGTGTACAGAACGATGCAATTTATGTGTCTGTGTCACAAGTGAAGCTTGCCTGGGGGGTGGACATGAGCAGATTTTAACTCTTTTTCTGCCAGACTCTATACTGCCCTATGGGAATGATGTGTATTACCAGCGCGAAAATGCCTTTGTATTGCATTAAGAGTTAGATGCTACAATGGGTAACATCTGATCTGCACTCTCTGATACATTTATTTTGTGTACCTTGCTCTTTCCTCCACACTCACTGTTTGATTTATCTGTGCTTCCTTTGTTCTCCTTTTTTTCACACACATGTAGATTTACATGTCATGTACATTGTACACATCTCTCTCTTGTTCCCTCTCTCTCTCTCTCTCTTGTATACATCCACAGTTTCTCCCAAACACTTGCACTTGGGCGCCAGAGATATTATCTATACCAGGGATGTGTTAGGAAGGAGGGACAACTCAAGCATAATATATTCAAAAGCGTGCTAATGAATGTCAAAAGCATTCCACAATCACTGCAATGCTTTGAAGTCCCATGCGCAGCACCGTCATTTTGCTGCCGTCAACTTGGAAAGCAATATGTTTAATTCCCTGTTTTGTTTCTCGAAGCTGTGTTTCTTATCACATTTTTTGGTAATTTTCAAGAAAGTTAAGGGCAACACCACGTAAGATCCTGTATTCGTTTTTCTTCTTAATAATTGTCGAATGATGCACAAACGGAGATGTATAAGATAATATTCGTAGTTTACATAATTAACAAATTTCTTCACTTTCCGGAGATTTCCGGAAATGTCGGATTCAATCATTATCAAAATTATATATTAAGTTGTTTATTTTCATTAACAGAGTTTGCGTGAATTTGCGTGCAGCTGAGATATTTTACTAAAAAAAAAATGTTAATTTTTTTTGCTGGTATCTCTTTTCCTCACAAAAGTATTGATGCAATCCAACAGAAGTGGACAAGCGAAATAAGACTCTGCATTTCTTTTGTTCTCTCTGAGAAACCGTTGCTACGCTATACTGTTCGTTATTGTTAAAAAACATGAAAAGCACATGCTGAGATCACATCATTTTTCAGCGGTGCCAGCGTGGGCTCAAAGAAAGAATGTTGTTTCATATCCTTCCATAATATATCCCTGCCTATACACAGCACATCTGTGTAACATGTACACACTATTGCGCATACACAGACACATACATTAGACACACACATACATGTACGTGTAAAAAATTACACATCTCTCTCTCCTGCACATACTTTAACACATTTTCCCCAGTGTACTTGCACTCAGACTCCAAGCATCAGTGTACAATGCTACACACTCACATACACACACACACACACACACATACACACACACACACACACACACACACACACACACACACACACACACACACATGGACACAAACACATGCACATAAACACACACACACCTTAAAAAATGACACATCTCTCTCTTTTCCTCTCTCTTTCCTGCACATACTTGCACACATGTTCTCCTAAACACTTGCACTCAGGCTCCAGGCATATTAATACACAGCACATCTGTGCGAAATACGCATATGTATACAACCCATTACTTACATACATACACACACACACACACACACACACACGCACACATGTATAGGATCTAGGCACCTTCTGTAATTCTTGCATAAAAACAGCACTGCGTAACGCAGCTTTCTTCAGCGGCGCTGTATGGTGACTGGATTGAATGACGAGATGAAATTCTGCGATAGGGAGCACAGGATATGCGACATCGATGCAGCTGATACGCTCTCTGTCTACCGGAGGCTTATACATCTACATGTACAGTGCGTGTGTGCACAAAAGCAGGTTACCTCTGTGACCTCTTTATAGTGTACATGTAACATGTACAATACAGACAATAAGTTCCAGAGCTAGCGGTAACGGGTACCCGCTAACCGTTTGCGAGATTTTTACCGGGAAATGAAACCAAATCTAGCGGTATTTTTACCGGGAAAAGTGCAGGCCTCACAGGAAATTTAGCGGGTATACAAAATATTCCCGGGATTCTGTCAGGATACCGGGATATCTTCCCGCAAAAATCCCGGTACCTACCGAGCAATGTATCAACTTAGAGCGCGTGGTATTCAGCTGCTTGCGCCGAGTGCGCGCATGCTTCGTCGAGTGCGCGATGCTTGCTGCTTTTCAAGGACTAGCGATAGATTGCCATTGTGACGTAAGGGCCACTAAAAGGTTAAAGTATAAAAGAAAGTCTACCCACCAAAAGAAAATGCAAAATATAAAAACTGCCGACGATAACTTTTAATATATCCAGGAAGCTATCGGCAATGCTCGAAGAGGCCTGTGTGTATACCGCGGGTACATGTGTGTGTGTGTGTGTGTACATGTCATCAAATCACGGAGCACTACGAAGTGTGAACGTTAAGAACATCACAGCTCATCGCCGGCCTCAATATCTGCAAGGGTATTGCTAGAATGAGACTTTGTGAACATGAGCAATGCCTTAATAATTTTACTGAGTGAAACTTTGTTCAAATGAACAATAAATGCCAAAGGGACCAGAGGGGATAAGGATACATGTATTCGTCTCATTTCTCCACAAAATTATAAAGCGTGATCGCGGGTAGGGGGGGGGGGGGGGGGTCGTTTCTCACCCGTCAGATATGAATCCCGCTGCTGTCTAGTTCCGTATAATGGTCAAAACGATGGTCGAGGGTTCGTTTCTTACCCATCAGACATGAATCCCTCTACTATTTAGTTCCGTATAAGGGTCAAAACGATGGTTGGGAGTTCGTTTTTCACCCGTCAGACATGAATACCGCTACTATTTATTTCCGTATGAGGGTCAAAACGATGGTCGGGGTTCCGTTTTTTACCCGTCAGACATGAATCCCTCTACTATTTAGTTCCGTATAATGGTCAAAACGATGGTCGGGGGTTTGTTTCTTACCCATCAGACATGAATCCCTCTACTATTTAGTTCCGTATAAGGGTCAAAACGATGGTTGGGAGTTCGTTTTTCACCCGTAAGACATGAATACCGCTACTATTTATTTCTGTATAATGGTCAAAACGATGATCGGGGGTTCGTTTTTCACCCATCAGACATGAATCCCTCTACATTTTAGTTCCGTATAATGGTCAAAACGATGGTCGGGGGTTCGTTTCTTACCCATCAGACATGAATCCCTCTACTATTTAGTTCCGTCTAATGGTCAAAACGATGGTCGGGGGTTCGTTTCTTACCCATCAGACATGCATCCCTCTACTATTTAGTTCCGTATAATGGTAAAAACGATGGTCGGGGGTTCGTTTCTTACCCATCAGACATGAATCCCTCTACTATTTAGTTCCGTATAAAGGTCAAAACGATGGTTAGGAGTTCGTTTTTCACCCGTCAGACATGAATACCTCTACTATTTATTTCTGTATAATGGTCAAAACGATGATCGGGGGTTTGTCTCTTACCCATCAGACATGAATCCCTCTACTATTTAGTTCCGTATGAGGGTCAAAACGATGATCGGGGGTTCGTTTTTCACCCGTCAGACATGAATCCCTCTACATTTTAGTTCCGTATGAGGGTCAAAACGATGATCGGGGGTTCGTTTTTCACCCGTCAGACATGAATCCCTCTACATTTTAGTTCCGTATGAGGGTCAAAACGATGATCGGGGGTTCGTTTTTCACCCGTCAGACATGAATCCCTCTACTATTTAGTTCCGTATGAGGGTCAAAACGATGATCGGGGGTTCGTTTTTCACCCGTCAGACATGAATCCCTCTACATTTTAGTTCCGTATGAGGGTCAAAACGATGATCGGGGGTTCGTTTTTTACCCGTCAGACATGAATCCCGGTACTATTTAGTTCCGTATAATGGTCAAGGCGATGGTCGGGGTTCGTTTCTTACCCATCAGACATGAGGTATAAGAATACATGTATTCGTCTCATTCCTCCGCAAATATAATACAGCGTTATCTTTCATTTTGACCAAAGTCTCATCCCTTCGCAAATATAATAAAGCGTTATCTTTCATTTTAGCAAAGTCTCATTCTTCCGCAAATATATAAAGCGTCATCTTTCTTTTTAGCAAAGTCTCATTCTTCCGCAAATATATAAAGCGTCATCTTTCTTTTCAACAAAGCCTCATTCCTCCGCAAATAGTGTTATCTTTCATTTTGACGAAAGTCTCATTCCTCCGCAAATATGTAAAGCGTCATCTTTCTTTTTAATAAAGTCTCATTCCTCCGCAAATATAATAAAGCGTTATCTTTCATTTTAGCAAAGTCTCATTCTTCCGCAAATATATAAAGCGTCATCTTTCTTTTAAACAAAGTCTCATTCATCCGCAAATATATAAAGCGTCATCTTTCATTTTAGCAAGGTCTCATTCCTCCGGAAATAAATAAAGCGTTTTCTTTCTTTTTAACAAAGTCTCATTCCTCCGCAAATATAATAAAGCGTTATCTTTCATTTTGACGAAAGTCTCATTCTTCCGCAAATATATAAAGCTTTATCTTTCATTTTAAGCAAAATATCATTCCTCCGGAAATTAATAAAGCGTTTTCTTTCTTTTTAACAAAGTCTCATTCCTCCGCAAATATATAAAGCGTTATCTTTCATTTTAGCAAAGTCTCATTCTTCCGCAAATATATAAAGCGTCATCTTTCTTTTCAACAAAGTCTCATTCCTCCGCAAATATAATAAAGTGTTATCTTTCATTTTGACGAAAGTCTCATTCCTCCGCAAATATATAAAGCGTCATCTTTCTTTTTAACAAAGTCTCATTCCTCCGCAAATATATAAAGCGTTATCTTTCATTTTAGCAAAGTCTCATTCTTCCGCAAATATATAAAGCGTCATCTTTCTTTTCAACAAAGTCTCATTCCTCCGCAAATATAATAAAGCGTCATCTTTCTTTTGAACAAAGTCTCATTCTTCCGCAAATATATAAAGCGTTTTCTTTCTTTTGAACAAAGTCTCATTCCTCCGCAAATATATAAAGCGTCATCTTTCTTTTGAACAAAGTCTCATTCTTCCGCAAATATATAAAGCGTTATCTTTCATTTTAGCAAAGTCTCATTCTTCCGCAAATATATAAAGCGTCATCTTTCTTTTTAACAAAGTCTCATTCCTCCGCAAATATATAAAGCGTCATCTTTCTTTTGAACAAAGTCTCATTCTTCCGCAAATATATAAAGCGTTATCTTTCATTTTAAGCAAAGTATCATTCCTCCGGAAATAAATAAAGCGTTTTCTTTCTTTTTAACACAGTTTCATTCCTCCGCAAATATATAAAGCGTTATCTTTTATTTTTAGTAAAGTCTCATTCTTGTGCAAATATAATAAAGCGTTATCTTTCATGTTTAACAAAGTCTCATTCCTCCGCAAATATATACAGCGTTATCTTTCATTTTAAGCAAAGTCTCATTCCTCCGCAAAAAAAGTAAAGCGTTATCTTTCATTTTAGCAAAGTCTCATTCCTCCGCAAATATAATAAAGCCCAACTTTGATTTTAAGCAAAGTCTCATTCCTCCGCAAATAGACTGAAGCGTTATCTTTATATAATAAAACATTATCTTTCATTTTGAGCAAAGTCTTATTCTTCCGCAAACAAATACAGCGTTAACTTTCATTTCAGCAAGGTCTCATTCCTCCGCAAATATATACAGCGTTATCTTTCATTTTAGCAAAGTCTCATTCCTGTGCTAATATAATAAAGCGTTACCTTTCAGCAAAGTCTCATTCTTCCGCAAATATATAAAGCGTTATCTTTCATTTTAGCAAAGTCTCATTCCTCCGCAAATATATAAAGCGTTATCTTTCATGTAAGCAAAGTCTCATTCCTCCGCAAATGTAATAAAGCGTCATCTTTCATTTTTAACAAAGTATCATTCCTCCGCAAATATGGAGAAGCGTTATCTATCATTTAAAAAAGTATCATTCCTCGGCAAATGTAATAAAGCCTTATCTTTCATTTTAAGCAAAGTTTCATTCCTCCGCAAAAATAGTAAAGCGTTATCTTTTATTTTAGCAAAGTCTCATTCCTCCGCAAATAAAATAAAGCGTTATCTTTCATTTTAGCAAAGTCTCATTCCTCCACAAATATAATAAAATGACCGATACAAGATTACCCTTTATTTCTACATTGAAAGTAGGCCTTACCTTTTAGTTCTTCATCTCCAACGATGCGCGCATACCTCCCGGCTCCCGGGAGGTTTGCGCGCATCGTTGTGACCGCGCGCGCGCAGTGTCTGGCTTGCCTCGTGACCTCCTTTCTTTTTTACCGGGATAAATTATGTTCAGCCGATACTGGAGCTGATATCTAGCGGTATTTTTTCCCGTAATATTCTACCGGGTAGTGGGTCATTGTAGCGGTATTTAAGTGCAAAAAGAGCGAGAAATTTACCGGGAAAATTTCAGAAAGTTCCGGGAAAAAATCCCACTACCGCGGGATTGGCACCAGAACAAAATATCCGTATTGTACATACGCTATTACCCAATAGACATGACAATTAATCCAGGGGGGGGGATATTTATGGTAATATTCAATTTGATTTTTAAGTTTTTCAACCAAGTACTTACATACAAAGAAAAATGACATTGCCTACCAAAAATGATCAAGGTTTCAACCCCAAAGAAGCTGTACTTGTAACCTATGGACATGTACATAACTAAACAAATGGAACAAAACAACAACTTAATAATACATTTCTTAAATTCATGAGCTTGTATTCTGAAACAGATTGCAAACCATGTACTAAACCTGAACTAGCTTTCATGCAGTGGAATGTCATTATTGTTTGTTCAGTGTAATTTATTCTGTCCTCGGAGTCGTTATGGTATATTGAGTTTGTTTATGTATTATTTATTATTATTAAAACCAATGATTTTGTGACTGCATTGTGCCCCATAGAGCTAGTCTAGGTTTAGTATGCGGTATAATGAAGCCACAGTTGTGAATATACGCCATAATATGCAGCTACACTACAGCTCAAATGAATAGACCGTTTTCGTAATGTATGCACAAGACCTTTAATTTTGCACACGGCCGCAACCTCGGACAAACAAACGCTGCCCGTCGTCTGCACCGTACCGTACCGCACGCATACGAAGTACACAATGCGGCGCTAGTTCAAAAGTGTATCCATACTTTGGCACTTATTTTATAAATTTGAACCCTAAACCTAACCCTGACCCTAACCCGTACCCTAAACCTAATTGTAAACCTAACACTGACCCTTAATCTAACCCTAGACAAATTCTTTGCCGTTGAATTCGTCCAAAAAGTGATTTCTATGTCTCCATTATTTTTTTAGCGCCCGTTTCGGCCCTTGCCCCCATACTGCTGCGGCGAGCTATAGCCGTGCAGCCGCGTACGCTGCCGTGACTTATGAACTACCGCCCACAAGGCATGGGTCGCGGGAACAATGCACTCGATTCACTTTTTTCTTTGAACTAATTAAGACCTCGTTGTGGACAATACATGTATCAGATTTACACAGCTGGCATTTAACAATTAGTAAGATTGTCAGGAGTTCAGTTTCTCAGGGGAAAGTTATTTTTTTTAGAAGAAAGTTAGGCAATAATCGGTGATAATCTCGGTGAACCACTGCTGCCACACGGGGCTCTCTGTATTTGCAGCACGGCCTAAAATGTAAGGTGAAGATTTCTTCCATTCCCGAAACAAACAAAGAAAAAAAATTCGAAAAGTGCCACCTCTGGATCAAGGCATGTGGAAGAAAGGACTTCACAACAGACAAAATCAGGAAAGACAGCTACATTTGCCCCAAGTATTCTTTTTATGGGAATGGCCGGCCGTGACAACAGATCACCCAACCTGAAATAAACGAATACCTGCTGCCGCATCGCAGTCTCTCAGCGCGAAACAAGTAAGACAGCGAAAGCCGTGCGGCCAGCTCCCCGAGAGAGAGCTAGTAGCCATCGACCCGCCTCCTAAACGACAGAAAGTTACCGAACAATCTTTCAGTTTGATGAACACATAGTGACATACCCCATCGTGTAACTGCAACTAATAATACAGTATACCTTATTATGGGTGAACGGTGTAAGTTGTATGTAAGTATGTGAAACTATTCCTTCCCATACGTTTGCATTCATTTTTTTTAGAGAATTATATTTGCATTTTCACGTAGCGTAAGCTCTACGCTGTGGGACGGGCCGGCGAGGTCCGTGTCCGAGGCAAGTTTGTTCATGCTGCACTACTGCTTTCGCTAGCTGAAAAAGC